>WBNH01004168.1:108246-125774 GCA_013401255.1 Urocolius indicus | reverse complement strand
TGCTCCTGATAGCTCTATCTCCTCCCACTCAGAGGCACCGGGGGACAGGAAAGTGGGGTTGAGGACAGTCCCTCACAGATGGTCTCCGACATTCCCTCTTTCTCAGAGAATGAGGACTCCTTACATTCTTGCCCTGCTCCAACATGGGTTCTCTCCCACTCGATACAGTTTTTTATGAACTTACCTGGTGTGAGCCTTTCCCAAGGGCTGCAGCTCCTCACAAACTCCTCCCCGTTGATCTCCTCTATGGCAACAGAACTCCAGGCACGTTCTGCTCGAACTCCACCTCCACAGAGTTATGGCCCCTCTAGGCACTGTCACCCACTCTACCATGAATTCTTCCATGAGTTGCAAGGAAATAGCTGTCATCTCATCATCAGATGCAGGGGAATATCTGCTCCAGCACACCTCCTCTCTTCTCTCCCTGACCTTGGGGTTCACATGGTCTCTCATTCAGCTCATTCCATCACCTCCCAATAAGAACAACTCTCCTCTTTACAGAATCACTGAATCTCAGGGGCTGGAAGGAACCTTGAAATATCATCTAGTCCAATCCCTCTGACAGAATAGGACCACCTAGAGTAGGTCACACAGGAACTCATTCAGGTGGGTTTTGAATGTCTCCAGAGAAGGAGACCCCACAACCCATCTGGGCAGCCTGTTTCAGTGCTCTCTCACCCTCATGGTGAAAAAGTTTAAANCGAAAGCAGAACTACAGTCAAGACTCAAAAGGTGACTGAACAAGGAGATTTTCCTCGGAGATTGTGAGGAAAACAAATATAAAGATGAAAAATGCAGATTGTTTCAAGTTGAACAACTACTGAGAAAGGGGAAAAATGAACAGGGTTCAAAAAAAGAAAAAGACTAAGGAGAACGCCACCACACTTCAATGGCATGTGAAGCAAGCAGTGATTTCATAGAATGGCAGGGTTGGAAGGGACCTTTAGACATCATCTAGTCCAACTCTTTTGCAGAAGCAGGTCCACCTAGATCAGGTCACACAGGAATGTGTCCAGGTGGGTCTTGAAGACCTCCAAGGAAGTAGATTCCACAAATCCCCTGGGCAGCCTGTGCCAGTGCTCCTTCATCCTCACAGTAAAATAGTTTTTTCTTATGTTTAAATGGAATTTTTGTTCTAGTTTCATCCCATTATCCCTTGTCCTCTTGCTAGATAATTTGTTTTCCAACCTTACTAACTCTCCCTCACCCTGAGTTTTCCTGCTTTTATCTTGGTCAGATTTGTTGTGTTCTAATAAATTCTTTAGTTTCAGGGACTGAAAAGTTTAGTCTCTTTTGGCATGCTCAATATAAAAACGGACATGGAGACACACAGAAGAAGCAATTCCACCTAAATGCACTTTGTGATTTGGACTCCTAAGAGACTGCATTGCATTTCTAAATATAAGTACACTTTTAAAATGCCTTGTAGTTGAAGATGTTAAATTACAGGTTCAAGAGCCATTGTAGTTTATCTTAAAGGTGACAAATGAAGGTAAAGGATTTCTTTGCTTTATACATATTTAAAAACTTACAGGTAGTATTTCTAAGCATCACTACCATATGTACCTATGCTAACAGATGTATCACTGTATAAAAAGCTGTCAGATTTTGCAGATTCAGAACTTCAGCTGAACAAGATTTACTGTAGCACACCTTTCTAATGTGCAAGTACTCTTCATACCAATATCTCATCAAGTCAAAAATGCCTTTTCATAATGGAAAGGGTTAAAAGGTGCTCATACAGGTAACTCACATAAATTTCACACAAAGTTCACTGTATTCTATGATGATTATTTAAATTTGATTGATTTATAATCCATCTATTATAGTGCCAATGTCTGCATACATCAGAGTTTGAGTGCTATATGGGCAACCATGGCCAAGAAACTTGACACCGATGTGACAAACCAAGTACCTGTAAAGTATGGAAGAGTTAAGGCATGCAGAAATTCGTCTCTTTCCCTCAAGAGTTTGCAGTTAATCTGAAAAGTTACAAGGATTTCACTGCTGTTTTTTAGAAACTGTTTCTCTATTCTTAACTGTCAAAAATGAACACTGTCCTAAAAGGACTTTCTTAATGTAAGTGGTTTGGATAGGCAACTGCTGTTCAAGGATTTGAGTTATTTTGAAGACAGGAAAAATAAATTAGGCTCACCTATTTTGAGTTTTAGAAGCTGGAAAGAGCAATAGGCTTCAACCCTACCTCTATGTTCTACAGATGACAGTTCAATTTGGACTGAATGTTAAAATATACAACGTTACAGTCAGTTTTCAAACTTCTCTTAAAACCTTCAACAGCCTCTGTTACACTTCACTGCTGAGACAAACATATCCTTCTGCTGTTTCTCCCCAACCAGTATGAGTTCTGAAAGGCCCCAGTCTCTCAGCAACACCCACAACCTTATCCCCATCTGCTCCGATTCCACCACTACAATCCACTTGCTCTTACACTGTGGTGCATCCAATGTTCTTTTTCTTTCTTTACCAGTCCTTCTTTACGAGCTCCTAAAACAAAGGTCCTCTAAACATTCTGCAGTCAAGCAAAGCCAGGAGTTCATCAACTTCAAGAATTTCCTCTGCCTGTCTACGTCTTGCTCTGGCCACACAAAACACAATCGAGCATACTCGCAATGAGCTAGTGGCGAGTAATGAATCACTCTGTCACATAGCTAGTGATGTCATGCCATCCTACACTTGAAAGGCATTTTAAAGACCTTGCAGGGAAGAAGCACGCAACTTCCTTCCATGTAGACCATTCACACTGGACTTAGTCCCTCTGAGAAACTTTATACATCAATTAAGTTCTACACCTGTATCCCTTTCCTCACATCAATCACAAATTGACACATGGTAGGGAATTTGCTATTAACTTGAAGAATTGCTGCAGCCAGTAAGTAAGCTTCTTCACTTGTTCTGCATAGAAAATCTCTCATTTTCACATCCACGGTATCTCTGAGCAATTTCTTCTACTGTTTGACTGCCTTCACAGGATGAGAGCTCCTCTTCTCATCTAGCTGGAATTTTCTGTTCTACAAATTGTATTCATTTCCTCCTGTATGCATCCACAAAGTTCTGGTTCTGATTGTCTACACACTTTCATTTGGAAATCAACTCCTGCCTCCAATTCAGAGTCACATATGAACCTGCAGAGACCAGACTGTCCAGGCCAAGCTATTAATGCAGCCCTTTAAACAGCATTGACCTTCACTGCCAGTCCTTGAATGACACCACAAGTAATCAGCCAACAGATAGATTTTATATCACCTCTCACTCTCTCTTGCAGCCTAACAGGCCACCTTGCTATGGCATCCTGTCACTTAGCCCATGTCTCATCAGTTTGCTTCAGATGGCACTGTGGGACAGTGTGGCAAAGCCCTTGCCAAGGTCAACGGAAACAACATCTACTGCTCCTTCTTTGTCCACATGGCCAGTCCTCTCATCATGTAAGGTGACCACGTTGGTCCCTTGCAGTTTTGTGCTGGCTTTTCCCATTCCCCTTTTGATTCTTCGCCTCCAGGGAAATTTGTTCAGTCACATTTCCACACACAGAGGTAAAACCAACCAGCTGGTAGCCCCTTGAATCCTCTTTGTTGTGCATCTTGAAGAGTAGTAAAATGTCACCTCAGAGACCATACTGTATAAGTACAACCGGGATACTTTGTATGTATCACTATACATTTACCAACAAAGAAGGCCAACTGCAATTTCAGCACTTACCTAAAAAGTCTTCCTGCAAGTTTTCACAGTCAGCTTTTCCTTCACAGCTCATGGTCTTATCTCAGTATTCATCTTCTTTCCAGATGATACCCCTTTACCTTTATTTTTCATGATTGTATAAAATAAAAAGTGAACATAATAAAAGCAAAACAAAGGAAGAACATTTTCTCCACCCATTACTTGACCCTTCTTCCCATCTGACAGCACCTCAGGTTCTCACAGAGCTTTTGACAAAAAGCCTTGTTGAATGCTCTCAGAAACCGGAGCAGACTATAACCATCAGATTCCCCTTATGAATATGGTTTCTGACTCCTTTCTGGAATCCTACAAGATATTCAGGTGTGATTTCCTACTGCAAGAGCTACCTGGGACCTCCTACTGTGTTGTAACTAGGTAACTATAAATTCTCTTCCATGTAATAGTTTCTCCTGGTTTTCCCATTGCAGATGTTAAGCTTACTGAAGTAGCAGAAGTCTGTTTAAAAATCACTTTCAAATTTTCCAAACACTAAGTTTTAAGCAGGAGGTCACATCCATATTTAGTAGTTTGATTGTTTAATTCCCGAGGTCCTTTAAATACCATCTAGTTCTGGCAACTGGTATCTCTAAACACCATCTGGTTTATGTACTTTTTTTACTTCCTTTAAAAAAAAAAAAAATTAAAAAATTGTTCCATAATTGCTTCTACCAACACTTCAAGAGAGATACATCCTTCATAATGAAAGGTTCCAGATCAGAAGTTCTTCAAAGATGAACTCAGACGCAAGAGGCAAAACAACGGCTTCTTTTCTGATAGAGCTTTATTTTCAATCAGCGACAGATCATCTATTAGGCCTACACATTCTCCAACAGGCTTCTTGTTCCCAGTGTATTTAAAAAAAGATGAATTCTATAGCTTCCTCAACCATCTTTTAGCTGTACTGCTATTTTACCTTATCCTGACAATTTATGAACCTCTGTAGTTTGCTCTTACAGGCAAAACTTGCCTTTTCAAAGAAAAAAGGCAAAAATTACTTTGTATAACTAACTCTCTCACCCTGCTGTTTAGCTATGCCACAGCAGTTTCTTTTTGGACTTATCTTCAATGGATGCATACATTTTCTCCAAGACTCCCACATGGCATCTTCAAACAGTTCCCATATCTCTTGCAAGGATTTTACTTCTTAAATTGGCTTCAACACTCTTTTTCATTTTAAGTGGTTTTCTCTGAAAAACAAAACCCCCAAAGCTGAGGATTTTCAGGGGTAGAAGTGTTTGATTCTGTGAGAGATTTAAGTAGATTTTACAGAAGGACTCTTTAACAGTAATACTTTGAACCAGATTCTGCACACAACAGTCAGAAACAGAAACCTGATTCTCCATCTTCAGGTTTGCAGACTAACTGCTCCACGAAATACTCACTAACTGTGTCTAGCGATTTAGTCTCCACATCAATCATTGCTGTAGGCACTGCCACTACCACACAAGCACCAGGCTGACCAGGGAGCAATACAACCAAGAGGCCTGAAGAGAATGAAAAGGCTCAAAAAAAAAAAAAAAAAAGAAAGAAAGAAAGGGAGGAGAATAACCACTTAACAGTCAACTTCTGTACATTTATACACCACATTGCTCACGGAGCTGTAAGTCCTGGAATTAGATGTTTATCATTTTTCATGAGCTGCTGTTTCTCTTACATTCTAAACTATGATTGCAGAGAGAAGAAAAAAACAAAATACAAAAACAGATACTAGATGTCAGTTCAAGTAGCAAAAAGCAAATAAATCTCAGCTTATACTTTCTTTTTACCTTTTAACAAACTACTTAAAACTCTCAAAAAGCTAACTACTTTAAACTCTCAAAAATTTTAAATAAATTAGAATCTGACTGCTAAGATTGAACAAGCCACTGTAGAGCCAAAATGTCTGCTGAAAACTGACTGGATAGAGTCACTTTCCTGCTACTTGCAGCTAAATTCTCCTCCTCATACCTTCCTAATCCCATGAAACTATCATCTTTTTTTTCTCAGGATATAGAGGCATTAGCACCCTTTCTTCTTTCTCAAGTGTGGCAGGGGGACAAATCCAGGCTTGGAAGTACTCATCTTCTCCTTGCCTCAGTATGAAACTGGTGCCTCACTCTGCAGAGACAAGTTTCCAGTACTGCTGCTGACTGACAGCTGATGGTAAAACACAAAGTTTTTGTGCCAACTTTGTCAACTTTAATACCTTCTTCTCCAAGAGACTGTAAAAGCAAAAGACTGAGGTATGTCCTATGGAGTCAACCTGCAATTGTTTAATACTTCATTCTAGGAGAAACTGAATACAAATCAAAGAGAAGCAATCATAAAAGCCCTGAGAAGCAGCTTAAGGGAGCACATAGAAACACAAAGGAGTTACACAGAAATGCTTCTTTTCTGTCCCCTGCCTTTTCAGGTAGGGGAAAGAGAACAGTTATTCTTCCTTATTTTTTGTGTACTGCTAGGAACAGAAGGTACAATAAAACAAAGAATTTAGGACAGATTAGTCAATTCTGTCAGCCCTTGCAAGGACAAACAGCTAAAAATCCAAAAGCCCCTTTGAACCTCAGCAGGACAGACAAGCTCTGGGTTGAGTAATTCAAGCCTGCAGTTTGCCAAACAATTCAAGCAGAGATGAATGCTACTCCAACCAGCACATTATGTAAGTGAAACAAGCAGATACAATGCAAAAGGGTTGTGAGTCACACAAGAAAAAATATACAAAACAAAAAGAGCTGACAAGATAGGAATGACAGTGATGTAGGAGAATGGGGCCACTTCACGCTGGCAAGAAGGTAAATGAAAAGTGTAGGATGTTACCTGGATAATACAAGAAATAGCAGGAATCTTTAGAGAAGGAAAAAAAAAAGAAATAAAAAAAAAAAAGCAGGAGATGTGACTGTGGAGAAGAAATCTGCCTTCTTCCACATGGCCTTTTTAGCTCTTATCTATACATACAGCACACAGTGAAAATCCTCCAGTTATGTAGTTCCAAATTTAGCTCCTGAAATGATATACAATTTGTGATTTTAAAATATTAATTTAACTACAACAACCTTCCTGCTATGAATACTTCTTAATTCACTTGACTTTCATGTTTTGTTTGGGTTTAATTTTAATATTTTCCTTAGAACTACCTGATAGCAGACTGAAATACAAGTAGTAAAGTACAAAATAAGAATGATAAACACCTACCATTTCCACTGCTCTCCTAAGCAAAGCTGCAATTCTGTGTGGCTGTACTTAAGCTTCCCAGTCAATCTGCTAGTCAGATGCTGTCCATCAGTTTTACTACTGCTCTATAACAAAGCCTAGCAACTGTTTAGATGCCTGCCACTGACCCATATCACAATAGAATTCTTTATCCCATTGTCAAGATATCTGGCAATTTAATCAAAACTAAGAGAGACATCCATAGAGACAAAATAATCTTCAGAAGTCAGAGGTAGAGCTGCAAAACTCCACATACATTTCCATGCTCATTGACCTACTGGCTTTGGACAACAGATGCAGGAGACTGGAGAGCAAAATAAAGACTTAGCTGAAAAAGATAGTGTGTTACAGGCTTTTTAGGAAAAGCTATTTTCAGTTACTCCTTTCGCTTAGGAAGCTAAATTCTGTTTGGAAGACAACAATTCAACAGGCATTTCAGGTATTAAAAACTCATCAAAAAAGACATGACCACTTTCACACTGCTGAGCTGAAGTTTCTGACACAAGTCCTTAAACAGAGACTCTGAAAATTTACTTCACAAAAAAAAAGTTAAGCAGTAAAAAATACATTCAAACACACATATACACACAAACTAATTATTTAAGGTATCTCCACAATAGCTTAGTAAGTAGACTCATTTAAAAAAAAAAAGTTTTGAAGATCATACCTTCTGAATTGTTCCTGACTTATTGTTTTTAAGCATTTATAGACCACTTTAAAGAAATGCAAAGGTATGAACACACCAGTTCCCGGCCCGCATATTTGTTCCACTTTTATGGATTCTCCATTTGCCTACAGAGATTTTTTATACAGAAGCTGCGAACCTCACACAAAGGAACACTGCCTATATTGAAAGTTCAATCTAGTAACTCAACTTTGGAATAAGAAAAAGGCAAAACTGGAGCAAAAAGGCAAAGCTGGAACACAGTAAGTTCCATTTCAACATAAGGAAAAGCTATTTCACTGTGAGGGTGAGGGAGCCCTGGCACTGGATACCCAGGGAGGGTGCGGAGTCTCCTTCTCTGGAGGTCTTCAAAACCAGCCTGGATGCGTTCCTGTGCGACCTAATCTAGGTGGACCTGCTTTAGCAGGGGAGTTGGACTAGGTGATCTGTAAAGATCCCTTTCAACCCTACCATTCTATGATTCTGTGAGGGAAATTATTTCCCTTCTATCCCTCATATAGTGCTGGTGAAACTATGTAGAGTGATGTACTCAATTTTTGTCTCATCAGTAAAAGACAGACCTTGGTATAATGGAAACTATCATCAGAGGGCTGCCAAGATGATCAGGGAGCTGGGATATATGACATACGAGGAGTGGTCACGTGAGACAGGTTTGTTTAACCCGATGACAAGGCAGCCACCAGGTAGACCTTATTACTTTTTTCAGTTTACACGCAGAGTAAACTGCTCTACTTACACTGACTTTTGAGCAAGGGTTTGAGCTAAATGACTGCCAGAGGTCCATTCCTACCTACATGATTCTGTAATAAATCCAAATGACTAGTAGTAGAGAACAACATAAAACGTTTCATAAAGTTACTCTTCCCATCTAAACCTTGTTTAGTCAGCAACAGAAAAGATATAGCTTTAGCCTGACAGAGGTTTTTCTGGCATGAAAACATATGGGTTTTGCAGTTATAGGAGTTATTCATCACTCGCATTCGAAGCTTCATGGAAAATAATGGTCCTACTCCCATCACTAAAAATTAAGGTCTAGTTAAAGGATGAAAATATTATGACAACCGTGCTACTGGGGATTTACAGTGTAGGAGCTGAAGATGTTTAATTTGACATTTAGGTCTCTTATTACAACACTTATCTGACTTGTGAAACCTATGCCAAAAAAAGAAAAAAAGAACAGAGCTATATAGGGCAGGAGCTCAAACGATTTAGTGCTTAAGTTTCTCATTACACACACATCTTACTCTCCCAGCAAGTGTAAAAAAAATAAAAATAGAGAGCTTTAAACCCTAATCCAAGTTTTATTTGGAAAAAAAAATGAACTTTCAAATTGTGTTAATTTTGATCTTTCCCTCACCTTGCAAGACTGTTGCCTCATTTTCTGCTGTCTTCCAGACTTTGCTCTCACTTCAAGCTCACAGCTTATTCCTATGCTGCTTCTCTTTCCCCCCGCCACCTCTTACTCTGAGGGGTTCCTCAGGCAAACACCATCAGTTGCTATTCCACCCACCCCCAGATTCTCAGCCATAGCCTGTATGAAAAGAGACGCAGCAATGCAGCCAAAGATTGCAAGTAGCTACTTTCCAGTGTGAAAATACACAAACATTGAGATACAAACATATTTGCTACTTAAACAACTGCTATCTCAAAAGAAAAATGAAACCCAAATTAGAAACAGGCTACTTGATTAATTTATTTTTTTTTTTTACATTACTACCTCTGAAGTGTCATTTAAATGTGTCCAAGTCTTAAGAGCAGAAATCTGTAAGTCATCAAGCTCTTTCCATTGACATTATTACACTTAAGATGAGAAAAAGATAGCAACATTTTTACTTAGTGTTTTGTGAAGTATGTCTCCTTTACATCAACTCACTTTTGAGTTTACTTGTTTGCAAAAAGTAACTTGTCCTAGAGAGATCAGCTCCTCTACATACTCTTAACATCCTCAAGAGATCATTTCCTTCCAGTACCAAACAGCACCAGGAACCATGCGACCAGCCTTCTCATCAACATCACCGTACTACAGTACTTCACAGAATTGAGGAGTATACTGTCAAGTCAATTACAAGTATCATTGTCTGTTTCATTGGTCCTTTGTTATTTTGACTTTGGAAATTGAAGTTGAATTTGGTCATGGCTTCCCTCAACTCAACATTATTCCAGGTTTACCCACTGCTATCAGTTCACACACATTCCGAGCAACATTTCAACCTCTACTAATACACCTTCACAACTGACATATAGCTGTACCAATAATTCATCTGAAATTCATTTTATACAAACCTCTAACAGATTACCAATTTTAAAACAAAAAAAAAAAAAAAAGAGATGAGGGCTTAAGACATTAATTTGAATTTTGTAAATATTTTAGGCAGTCCAAATTAGACATGTAATTCTTACAAACAGCCTCCTATCTAGTGTCTGAAAATCTTGCTCAGCAGTAACAGAACTTTGAAAGGACTTAAAGTTACTTTGAAAGGCAACTGGGAACATAAGATATCCACTGTAGTTTAGCGCTAGAAGTCTGGGTTATTAATACTTTCAGAGAACAGGCAGCAAGTTGAATGTAATACTAAATACATTAAATAATACATCTTTCCTTGCTTTCATTTGTTCTCATTCTGCACAATGAGGAGCAAGAACCTTTATGTTATTAACTCAAATCACTACCAAGGCTGTACAAAACTCGGGGAGGAAATGCTTCACTCTTGCTGACTTGGCAGTTTTCATGTGTCACCTTCTAACACACCTGAAGGGAGAAATCCTTCAGCTCAATTTGCTCTCTACACTTTCCATTGAGCTTCTTTGTGATCACTAGAGCTGAGCTGGCAGAGATTATTTTTTTTTCTTCCTCCACAAAGATTTCTCAAAAAAAACCACAAGAGTAAGCTCGCAATTTTATCCCTATATTTGCAATTGGCAAGGTCTACAAATTTAATCTCCATCAGCATAATGGCATTACACAGCAATTTTTCTCACTCACACAGTAACTTTTCCTATTCCACCTCAAACCAATGCATACTTCAAAGCTACTTAAGAGTTTAAGCAATATCGTATTCAAGAGGATTGGAAATTACTCTAAATTAGTTACCAGAAATCAAAAAGCATCTTAATAACACAAGAGAGTTACAACTGCTGCTATGTCTTATAATACTGTGAAACCCTAGGGGATGCTACTGACACATCCATTGTCTTTTCTCCCCTGGGGGTTTCTCTGCCTGGCTCCCACACAAAGAAGCAAATAGCTCCTTCATTTTAAAGAAAATCTTACTAGACAGCATATTTTCCAGAATTAAATAACAAGAGCAGCCAAAAATCCACCCCTATGTGATAAAATAAGCTAGATTTAAAAGGAAGCACCAAGGTCTGCAGGACAGCAGTAAGCAAAATTGCTTGAGTGAATCAGTATGTTCTCTTCAAGACAGCTAGAAGAACTGCTGCTTAGGTGATTATTTCCATACATTCACCTCCCTGTCTCAAAACTGGCTAAGTGTAAATCACAATGAAGGGTGAATAAGAGCAATCAATTGCCGATTGAATTATTGCTGACAACTCTTCTATCAATAGTAGCAATTAACAGTACACAAGAGTTCCAGTCATTTTTGTAGGCAATTTATTGCAGCAGCTTCAAAAGTCTGAAGACGAAACTTACCTTTGGGTCAAAAGTTTTCCAGAGCCGCAACAGCCCTGATGAAGAAAAGTTCTCTCTTCATCAATCATTCCTCAGCTACTCTGGGCAGGGAAAATTGCACAGGAGACAAGTACAATGCAAAAAGTAATTATGGAGAGTTGTTGCCCCAGTTCTAAGACAAGTCACCTTTAAACACATTGCAAAAAAGATCAGCAGACAGCATTACTATCTCAATCAAGTTGGATCAAAGCAGCCAGAAAGATAATGCTTCTGGGAAAGCAAAAAACATGAGTAGTATGACTTTAGACAATATTTCCAATTAGTGCCATCAGCCAGGAAAAAGAAAATAAAAAAAAAAAAAAAAGATTGAGAGCTGTATCAAACAAAAGGGTTATTTACAAAGGGATTTCATTCTATTCAGTGTACCTATCAAGAACATGGATGCTGAATACAAAACACATTTATTAAATAAGCCAATGATGAGAAGCTAGTAAGAACACGATTAAAATTTAAATCAATTTTACAGAATTAAAGAAACCGACAAAAGAGGAATGAAATCCAGTGGGGATAACACAAAACTGTTCTAAAGAGACAATGGAAAATGTAAGTAGTAGTCTTTAAGAACACGAACAGTGTCTAAATGTCTAAATGAACAGTCAATGTCAGGTAACTGCAAAATAGGCAAACATCACTGAAGTGTAACTTTCAAAATAAGCAAAGTAACATTTTTTTGTTCCACTATGTACCACTCTTACAGATGAAATGCTGTACCCTCCAGGCATCACATTTCAAGAAAACTGACAAATCCAAAGGAGAGAAAGAGTAAGAATGGCTTACAACAAATACAGAATGAGCTGGATTTGGTTACTCCTGAAGAGCAGAAGATAGACAACTTACTAAGAACCAAAGTACCCAATAGGCTAATGCAGAGACAAGGGAATCAATTTGGTTTGAGTTTTTTGAAAGACAGAAGATGCAATGCGCTTAAAAATGAAGTTATTAAGATTCACACCAACCAGTGTGGGGAGACAACACCACTGGCCAGTAGTAAGACCAATGAAACCCTTCACAGATTACCAAGGTTCTCTGAAAGCATCCAGCACTGGAGACAGTTAAGGAATGAAAAAAAAAAACAACCCACATTGTCAGTAGTTGGACCCCAGGAAATTGTTTTATCCTTGTTTTTCCTTATATTTGTTTCTAAAAAGAAAATCTATATGGAGCTTACTGGCTCTAACATTCATTTCAGTAGAACACACGAAGATATGGTAAAGGATTTGTGCTATTTTCTGTTTAAAGATTTGTGACTTGTTATTCTCTTCTCCTCACTACCTTCAGCATAGTCTTAATTTTCAATTAATACTCTTACATTTTTATGATGATGATACTTACACTGGCTGCAACAAAACAGAGACCATCTTACATTTCATTACTGCTAGAGCTTTAAAAACACCCAAAACATAAAAGACTGCATAAGAAAAAGGAATCTTACTAATAGCTTCTATTCAACTCTCCCAATTCCATGACTCATGGGTTTACTGCTGATTTATATTTACATTAAAAAAAGAGCAAACAGTAAGTTAAACAGAGATGAGGAAATGGAGAGCATAATGGCAGCAAATTAACGAAAATCAATAGTTTCTAAGACTAAACTGCACTGATAATAAAGCTCATGGGGCTTACAGAATTAGACCGATTTCACTGTTTCGTGTAAGAAAATTAGACAACACTTTCAGTGCCACATTATTTAAAGTATGTAGTCTAAAAGCTTATGAGTTTAAACAAACGTGAAACAAATAATAATAATTAATGATACTGCAGGCACACCAGCAAGAGAAAAATGGTCCTTTGGGACTTCTAAGGCCCCTTCTCAATCCCTCCTACATACTGCAGAGAAGCAAAGCAAGCCCTACCTCACACATCAAGTTTTACCTGGCAACCTAACAGAGGGAGATAATCAGTTTGGACAATGTCTCTGCAATATTAGACATGGAATTCTTCTCATGGAGTTTTAGGCATAAAGCTCCAGTGAGCCATTCCAGCCTTCACTTGTAATCAAAGGAAGAAGCGTCTCCAGAAGGCAACTCAATAGGTCTCAGACATGTTTTAGATCCTCCGAAGGACTACCTGTATTATACCATTCCTCCCCAGTGCCTACAGAAGCAGCCAAACATCACTCACCAAGGCTTGAAACAAAAACTCTTCCCTGGCATCTCAGGTTAAACACCTAAAAACATTTCCCTTTCTTTGGCACCTCTGATGGAAAGTCACCATTGAGCACCATCAACTTGAACGACCATGAGAGAGGGTAATGCAAATCACGGAATCTTAAGTGTTGGAATGGACCTCGATAGATCATCTAGTTCAACTCCCCTGCCAGAGCAGGACCACCTAGAGTAGGTCGCACAGCACCAGCCCCTGAGGGAACCTACTAGATACAGGCCTCCAACTAGACTCTATCCTACTGATCACAATTCTCTGCCTTCTTTCCTTCAATCAGTTAACAATCCACCTACTCAAGGTGGTCCTGCTCTGGCAGGGAAGCTGGACTAGATCATCTTTCAAGGTCCCTTCCAACCCTTAAGATTATGTGATTCTGTGGTCATCCAGCCCACACTTTCTCAGTTTTGCTGTGATGATGATGCGGAGATGATTCCAGTAGAGTACTTGACACCATGATAAACCACATCCACTGCACTATCATCATCTATCCACCTGGTTAAATCTTCATAAAAGGTAACCAGGTTGGTCAAACATGACCTCCCTTTGGTAAAACCATCTTGACTGCTCCAAATGACCCTCTTGTCCTTTAAATGCCTGGAAATAGTACCCAGGTTAAGTTGTTCCATGACTTGTCCTTTAAATGCTCCTTAACACACAGCTGTTCCTTAAGGAAAAAAGAAAGAAAAGGATTTCACATCAGTTTAAACAAATGTCTGTTAGAACTGAAAGTAAGGCAGAGTAAATAACCCAAGTTGCAGACACATTACATAGCAGTAACTCTCCTGTCTAATGTATGGGAGAGGGGCTACGTTACTCATGCAAAAACTTCCACGTGACTTTAACTGCACGTTTACGGGAAAAGCCCAAGTGCTTTAATAATGCCAATTATTTGCAACATTGAACTGAAAACACTAATAAGAATTTACAACTCCATTGCTGCATATCCTTCTCTATCTCTATCCAGATAGCAACTTTTGTAGAAGTGAAAACTATATATTAGTATGAAAAGTGTTTACAGAGCAAGATTCTCAGTTTACGTAGGTATTTCAACAGATCATCTTGCATCCTGAAAATTAAAACCTATGCAAATATTTGAAGAAATAAAGTCTAAAGTTGTTTTTTTGATGTTGCAGGGGTTTTTTTGTTTTTAAAGTCATCCAAAAGGATAAATTTTATTCTTAACAAAAAAGACGGTTCACACTAGCATCCAGTACAACGGCAACCAACAGCTTGCCTTACTGAGGTACTCAAGCTGGGGCAAGAGGAGCAGAGGACACTTCATGCCATTAAATCACATAGAGGTAAATGTCCAATTACATTAAAATTAGAGTTAGTGCTCAGGCTTTAAAAAGTTCAAATTACTGGGGCATAGGAGCAATTTCTGCCCTGTGCTCCTTCTCGGGACCTGAGACTTGAAAACACCAATATCAGACTCAGGAAAAGCCGAGATAAAGTCTCTTTAGAACCTTGATGAGATTTCACAAGTAAAATATCTTTACATATACAGCCCCATGAAAAACAAAGACCCAAATTTTTTTATTACCATCCTGCTAAGAGAAGAAAGAAACAAACAAATCCAAAATACACTTCACATCATGCTCTGTTCATCAGACATACAGTACAAGAGACCAAACACCTTGGCACTAATTCATAATATGGTTAGTCCTCCTGCCCTCCTAGCCACAAGAAAATTCACTGCCAGACATTTAACAAATTTAGCCTAATTTTCTGATTCCATAACTGGAAGGCAGAAGAGAAATGCTGTTACTCAAGGAAACCTAATGCCTCAAATACATTCAGAAGCTTTAAAGAATGACTTTAATCAGTATGCTTTACATTATATGCTAGTTTCTTGCCTATTTTAGGCATCCTGTCTCTTCATTCTCAATTCTCTAATCAGACATTTTTTAAAAAAAGACTTAGATGCATGTCTCTAATAGTACAGTCCTCCAGCAAAATATTTTAGGCTTGATTCCAACTTTACCAGGAGCAAAGACATTTACAGCACAGACAATTCCTTCTTCTGGGTCATCTGATTCATTTTACAGGTCCCTGAGAAACTGAAGCCAAGATACATGATTACAAAGTGAAAAAAAAGGGAAAAATGAAAAGCTATCTGCCCAGCACGGGATACAAACACAAGGAACAAGTATTGGAGCAACCCAAAAAATAATTATTCACAGCACTTTCCTCACATGGCAAGAAACCAAGATGTTACACTAACTCTATCATTCACAAGCTAAACAAAACTTAAGAAAACCCTCTTCAGCTCTAATGGTGAAATATCACTAGATGTCTTTCTTCAATAAAAACAATTACTAATTATCCATCAAACACCCACTATGACCTGCTTAGTAATTCAACTCAAAGTTTTAAATTTACTTGATAAAACCATGCTTTTTTTTCTAGAAAAACTGAAGCCACTACTCCAATTTTACTTCTCATTTGTACTCTTCGGAATTCAATTTAGCATTCAGTTATTTACCTACTAATGTTCTTCAGAGAGAGGAAACGAGCACTTGAGTTGTGGATTACTTCTTTTCAGACATTTCTGTAAGTATTACTCTTCCTCCTTCCCTCCCAGGTTTCCATTACAGGTTTACTGATTATATCTTAAAGCTGTAGAGTTACCACCAAGTTATTTTGTCCTTGAAGACATTTAAGGAATTTCTCTTCCATTAGCATACACTTCACCTTGAACTAAAGGGTTTTCACAGATGACAAATGAATTACCTTAAAAGTTTTCTGCAGCTACAGTCCCAAGTTCACAACTCTCAGGAATAAAGTCAAATTACCCTGACTAGAATCGTGCCTAATGTTATTAACTTTGCAGTATGGGAGGGCCAATTGTTCAACAGCAATGACCAACTCCATTGTCTTGCTGAGGCCCTGTGAACATGAGTCCATTATTGTCGCAGACTGCGCATGTTTTTAGATAAGAAACAACACATAATGTGAGTGATCCTATTGAAACGAGTTTGCACACTCATAAAATTAAGATAGATAATAAAATGAAAGAACATGAAGTTATCTGGAAAAATACATAGCTTCAAAAAAAAAAAAAGAGTATTTGTCCTAAATATTTTACAGATGTTGAGGTTACAAGCATTACAGTGCAAAGGTTTAAGAGACAATGCAGCTTCTAATTTCTTAGTACACACGTTCAAAAATCTATCACAATAAATAAAGACAGAATCTAGTATTAGCCTGAAAAATCGACTTAAGGGTAAATAAATCTGAACAAAACCCAAAAGTTACTGAATTGCCTCGAGCTATCTCCTACCGAGAGACATCACCCATCTGAGAATCTTTTCATTTAAAAAAAACAACCAGATAAGACTTTTACCAAGAACCAACAAAAGTGCAATACAAGACAACATGCAGGGAGGCAACAGGCACTCGAGAAGTTTTCCACCGTCACGAGACCGTCAAAAGAACACTAACAACGTGATTTTTGCTAGTACCGCGCTCACTGCACACAGCCTGGTGCGCACCGGCTCCCGGCTTTCAGCTCGCACACACCGTGAGCGATTAGCGCACGAAGGGAAGCAGGGAACCAATCTGCCAGCAAGAAATACGGAGGGGGGGGGGGGGGGAAGGGTAAAAAAGGAGTTTAAGGGCTTCTGGATACTCCAGACTCCACTAGTTCCAGCTTTCGTCAGCTGCAGCGACCCGTTAAATTCTGCAGAGACGCTCTTCTTAGGAAGAGCACGGTATTTTGTTGAAAGCAAGTTTCAAAGGAAGACATCGCTAACAGAAACTCGCGCAAAACCCGAGTTGCTTCAGTTTGCAACCTGTCCAAAACGGCAGCCGCACACGCGCTACACGGGAATCAGCATCAACGTGAGGCGAAGCAAAACGCATTACATACAGGTGACGAGCAGGGAGGGGAACAGCCTCAGCTAAGGATCTCCTCTGGGAGATAAGCATTTTTAGGTGTTGTTTTTTTTAATTATTATTGTTTTCCCCCCTCCCCGCTGTTCGCTTCTTACAGACGGCAGCTGCTGTCAGCTCTTGCGGAGCTGCCCGCCAGCGGGACTCCGGCACGTGTGGGGACCCCCCCCC
>WBNH01004168.1:40139-107760 GCA_013401255.1 Urocolius indicus | reverse complement strand
CCCCCCCCGCCACCCTCGGCAGCTGCCCACCCCCTATGCGCGGCGCCGGCACTGACCTGAGCGTGCGGTTGGCGGCGCAGCCCCGGCGCTCCATAGCGGCGGGCACGCAGCTGGTGAGCTCGGTCCAGTCGGCGTGTAAGCCGCAGCTCCAGCCGGTGGAAAAGCGGGAGAAGAGCCAGGTGTCCTTGTCGCCGCCCGGGCGGTGACAGGCGCACTTCTTCTGCCCGGCCCGGCAGTAGCAGGGTTGTTCCAGGTGGATGTTGCGCACCAAGTGCCGCCCGAAGGTGGTGCCGCCCGTCTTCTGGATGTGAAGGAAGACGATCACGTCGCGGCCCCGCATGTCGAACCGTACCCGCCGACACAGCTCCCCCCGCGCGAACGGGAACTTGGCCGCCAGCCTCGGCAGCGCCGCCGCCGCCTCCTCCTCCTCCTCCTCTTCCTCCTCCTCGGCGGCGCCCGCTGCCGCCGCCTCCTCCTCCTCCCGCTCCGCCGGGTCCCCCCCGCGGCGGGTGGCGGAGGCCGGCGGGCGGCGGGGACAGGCGGCGCCGGGGCAGGCGGGCGACACGTACTGGTAGACGATGAGCAAGAAGAGCAACGCCAGCAGCGGCGGCAGCAGCCACCTGTTGAAGCGCTCGTCCATGGCGAGGCGCGGGGGCAGCGCAGCGCAGCGCGGGCTCAGGCGCTGCCGGGCGCTGCCGGGGCGGCCGCCCCGTTCGGATCCCGTAGCCGAGGAGCGCCCGGTTCCCTTCCCGACGTCATGGTCCTCGCTGTCCGCCGCGGCTCGCTCCGCTCCGCTCCCGTCGGCTCAGCCCAGCGCGCCGCGCTCCACAGGCGGCCAGCCCGAGCGCGCACTTGCACTCGCTCCCGCTCCCCGCGGCAGAGGCGAAAGGGAGCCGCCGAGCGGGAGGCGCCGTGGCTGGGACGCCTCGCGCTCTTCCCGGCACGCGCCCCCAGGCAGCTGCGGCGCCGGCGGCAGCAGCAGCAGCTCCCAAATCCGCTCCGCCGGCAACTCTCCAGCCCAAAACACACCGCTCGGCTCCCGGCCGCCAGCCAATCGGGACAAAGCCGGCCGCCCGAGCAGCCAATGGGCGGGCATAGCACGCCGGCTCTATCGCCAATGAGGGCTGGGCGGCGAGTAAAGCGGGGTGGCGAGCAGCCTCCTCACTCCCCTCCAGGTATCGGACGGAGAGCGACGGCGGGCGGGCGGGGGAGCGGCGGAAGCAGCCAATGAGGCGTCGGAGGCGGAGCGGAAAGCAGCCAATGAGATTCGACAGGGGGCTCCACCAGGTGCGCGGGGCTGCTGCGGCCGCTGGCGGGAAGCGGCGCGCGCTGGCTCTCTGTCTCCCTCGTGCCCGTGGGACGGGCGCGGCGGGGTTGGCGCGCGCACGGCCGCTGCGCGGCGCCCTCAGGAGCGGCGCGGGGAAAGCGCCGTTTGTTCTCTCTCAAACTCCTTCACAGCCTGTTATTTGGGCGATTGGGCGCTGGGTCTATGTCTCGCACCGTTTGTGCTTTCATAGAATCATAGAATGGTAGGGTTGGAAGGGACCTTTAGACGTCACCTAGTCCAACCCCCCTGCAGAAGCAGGTTCACCTAGATCAGGTCACACAGGAACATGTCCAGGCGGGTCTTGAAGACCTCCAAGGAAGGAGACTCCACACCCTCTCTGGGCAGCCTGTGCCACTGCTCCGTCACCCTCACAGTAGAATAGTTTTTTTCTTATATTTAAATGGAACTTTTTGTGTTCCAGCTTCATCCCGTTACCCCTTGTCCTGTCGCTAGATACCATAGAAAAAAGTGTTGCCCCAACCTCCTGACACCCACCATTTAGATATTTATAAATGTTAATTAGATCCCCCCTCAGTCTCCTCTTCTCTAGACTAAACAGCCCCAGTTCCCATAGCCTTTCCCCGTATGAAAGATGCTCCAGTTCCCTGATCATCTCGGTGGCTCTGCACTGCTTTCAAGCCCATTTTGATAACCTCACTTCTCCCAGACCGGAAAACACTGGTGACTGCCAGCTTGCACAGTTGTAGATTTAATGATCTGCAGTGTTGCTGGTTATTATTTTCTTCAAAACACAGAGTCCCACATGCTGAACTGACTGTGGAAAAGTTTACCTTCTCAAAGCAGTGACATCGACTCCTCAGCAGCTACTACAATAAATTACAAAAGTTGATTTTTTTTCAAACCCCTTCACATATTTATAACAGTCCTCAGCCTGAAAATGTGTTGATTTCTCTACTGAAAATTATTATTTAATACACATTCATATCTTTAGCTTAAATGTTGGCACTTAGCTGAATTTTGACCAAGAAAACACTGTTTTGTCTGCAATGAGTTCACCATAGTTTCAAAAGTCTGTTAGGAATGCTCCATATCCAAACATAAGCCTCATACAGCTCTTGGATTATAGTACATTAATATGCAAAGCATTTCATGTTAGAACTGATTGCACATCTCAGTTATTTAATTACAGAATGCCTTTATTTACTGAGGGATTAATTAGATACCTGACAGTGCTAAAGCAACTTTCTTGCACGACTCTAAAGGCAACTTCATCTCGGGAAGGCTGATAAACAGAAGAGTAGTGATTTCCAATGGGATCATTTAACTCCAAAACTTCAAAAAAAAATATTTAGA
Organism: Urocolius indicus; assembly: GCA_013401255.1. Taxonomy (NCBI): domain Eukaryota; kingdom Metazoa; phylum Chordata; class Aves; order Coliiformes; family Coliidae; genus Urocolius; species Urocolius indicus. Next base: position 105,119 of record WBNH01004168.1, on the reverse strand, counting down.
CCAATATATTTTAAACTGGAGATTTTTACATAGAAAGAGAGTATTTAGACTATTGGAAGAGAGATTCAGCTTCTGTTAAAGCTTTCCAGAAATCATAGACATTACCAGACAATAGAATAAACAAAAGGGGTTAAATCTTGAAATGTAGGCTGCTTCCAAATATTGCTACGACAGGAACAATGGCATATACCACCCAACTGCAAACACGTGAACAGACCACACACACGCACACATTTCCAGGGTCCCAGAACACTGATAAGGTATTTCACTGGTAAAAGTCTGAGAGAAGCAAATTCTTGGGTTTTCACAAGGCATCAAAGGTATCAGTGTAATTTTGTAAAGAGAATGCCATGCGTTACCTGGTGAAATTCACCCTTGTACAGCCATGAACCATGGTACTGGAAGGCAGATCTCTCCATCTTCTGATAGAAAAAAATCATGGAGTCTAGTGTCAAACAAACCCATTCGGTCTTCTTCCTGTAATGACAAGAGGTGTGAACCTACTCACTCTTACCAAAGTGGAAAACAGCATTTTTGTCTTGGAAAATCTTTGCCAGCAAGAGAAGCAGAGCATTCATCTTCTCTCTAGGAAGACCTGACTCTCTTCTCTGCTTTGCCCACCACTGTGCTTACCTGCTTTCAGACTCCCTGTGCCTCCCAAGTGTGGACTTAATGAGGATGCCTTTTAACCTCTTACTTTTACTAGGTGACAGGAAGCCTGTTTCAGATAAACATAAATATTTATACATGTAAGACATGAAAGCGTTTTGTTCTCACCTCAAACCTATTCATTATCTAACAAGCAACCATTAAAAAAAAAAAAAAGGAAAAATAAAAAAGCAACAACATTAAATATAGCCTTGTTTAAGTAACAGAATAGCACTACTGAGGCTTGTGTGGGTAAATTTGTATTTGAAAGGAAAGCACTGCTAAAAAATTTAGACTGAAGTATGTCTCATAATGCTCTCAGTAAGAAATGCTATTATAATGTTAAATTTTATCATTAAATACCAGATTGTTGACACTGTACCTTCATCTCCATGAAAAGATCAAAGTTAAATTTGCTAAACAGAGAAATTGCGAATTTCAGTTAAATTAAATAAATTCTTATGTATTTAAACTTATTCAAGATAGCATTGGTTTGTAAACACTGGCAAAAAAATGTTACAGGACAGAAAAGATGTTCATGAGAAGTCAAATCTTTATAGTGATGTTTAGATGAAAAACTTCACTTTTAAAAAGCTCCCATCTTTTTGAAACTAGAAAAAAGTACTTGCAGACCCACATGAATCAATATGTTTATGCAGCTTTCAAAGACAGGCTTTTACTTATGAATTTTAATATTCTTAATGACAGTTTGCGGAGTATGCTTTACATTATGTAGAGTCACAACCCACAGCAGATCCAACCACCAACCCAGTTCCTCCCAATTGTATACAGGGTGTACAATTACACCCCAAGTTATTCTGAACGTGGCCCTAGTTTGAATAGCAGCTGGGGGCTCCAACGTGAACTTGAATCTCATAATGCTCAGCAGAGGCTAAATATGCATACACAGAGACTGTAGCATTTTCATTTGGTAGCATTTTATGTCCTCTTTATAGAGGTCCACATTACTGTGCAAGGCCCAGTGGGATTAAGCTTTAATAAAATCAGTTCATTTCTTTAGAAGTCAATGGCTATAACTCATTAGTGTCAATTAAGTGATGACAGAGGTCATTTTGAACATAGTTCTGTTTCCATCGATTTAAGGTGAATGGATTGAGTTCAAAATGAAGGCCTAAAAATTGCAAACACTGTTCAATCCCAACATTTTCCCTTTCAAATATAACTCAGCTGTAAATTTCCAGTGACAGTTTAAGTACAAGGAAAATCCAAAGTCAGTTACAAGCTAGTTTTGAGATACTTTTACCAAATGGATGTACCTGTGCATTTCAAAATCAAACAATTGCAAGACTTGGATTTCTTTTCTTTCTAATATAGTAATTGTCCAAGATCCTATGCTGTCAGCATGTAACTGACAGTTCACCAAGCATTCAAATAGAATAATCCTGAAATGACCTATTCCTCGTAACAATTTCAGGTGGAATACCTTCGTGTGTTAAAATTTACATGCTGGCTACCAGAGATGTATTGACATGTGACAACATGCACGCAAAATCGTTTTAAAATTCCAACGCAGTATGCCTCTTTTCCTTGCCAATTCCAAAGTAGCAGCACATTTCCCAAGTTGCTAAAAATGAAAATTGGCTTACTTACTGTTTATTTTAAAGGTCAATACAATATTTGCTAGTCTGAAGCAATGGGCATGTGAAACAGCATCATTGCCAACATCAAGGTTTGTAAAAAATGCATGAGTAAGCAAATGATATTATGAAGCAAAGGTACAAAAGTGTGATTTCATCTAGCAATTACCTGTCTGACAAGGTTAACTTCTAATGGATCTGTTAATGTAAAATAAAAGTGACACCTACCTCACAGCGGTTTCTTTAAATTTTCTATCAGTGCTTGACCTCAGATGTTTCAACACTTGTATCCAGTTGAGATTTCCAATAAGCCAATTTTACATTGTGCAGCAAGTCCCAGGTGTCTCCCTTGTCATAAGGATAAAAATTGTTAAATTAATAAACACGTGCTAACTTCAGTCATCTCTCTGGAATTAATTTGTTCCAAGGTTTATAGTATAAGCCCCCCTTATTTTTTTGTCAGATTAAATTTTAGTATGTGCACTTACTGAACCTTCTATTTCAGTGGCACATTGAGTACTGTACTCTTTTTTTTAAAAAAAAAATACACATTATACTGTCTTCAGTCCTAAAGTTGCAATTCATTATAAGGCTTGTTAATTTTATCTCCTCCTGCTTGCTATTCTTTTTATGAATGTAACAACTTCATTAAACCTAGGACTCACTTTTATTTCCTTGAGTCATAGGGCAGACAATACAGAAGCAATGTTTTCAGTCACTGTCTCATATGTTCCAGTCCTTCTACAAGTCATTTCTTACACATTGCTACGTGTTTTCCTTGTAAGAGAAAGGATCAGCTGTATTCTGCTTTGAACATTCACAGTTCCACCTGTTTAAGACACTGACTTAGGGCAATTGGAATACCTTAAATCAATTCCAGCATTCTAGTCCTTTTGCTTTGTTTAAAATTCTACCACATGGACTTGGTTATCTTTTCCTCTTGCACCAAGGATCATTCCTGGGCTTTGCAACATGGACATCTAGCAGAGTAAAGAATAAGAAAACGCTCTAGCCATGTTTGGGCATGTGCCAACTAGCACTTTCTCAGACAACTCTTGGACATAGTTTGCAAGTCGAAACATTACAGAAATAATTTCCAACCAGCACTCAGTGACCAGGCTTCAGCACAGGTCAGATCATGCCATGCTATTAGGCCTCATTATCCAAGAAAGTTCCTGAATGTGTTTAATTTACTAATGTAGACAACACCACTGGTCATTTGCTTTTTCTTAAGGAGGAAAAATTTGTGTTTTCTCTTGTCTTTTGTACTGTGGCATAGCCAAATTACATTACAAAACGCAGGCTGGAGATATGTTAGCTAGCGTGTAGGGCCATGTACAGGGCTTAATGAAGTCCATTGCTTAGAGAATGGAGTGGCACTAGGGACAAGCAACAGTGAGCCTTGCTGGTATCCAGCTATAATCAGAACTATAGCAAGGATGACACAAGGTATGACCAGTACCTACAAACCACTCAAAGGGCCTCTGGCTGCTGTGGCCATTCAAAAGATGTGTACAGCTTCATTATATGGCCAGAGAGAGTTGGTAAGCATGAAGATACTTGAGGTGGAGTTACAAATATTTTAGTTACTGAAAGATACGATATTAAAGAACTATCAGCAAATGCTGGTCCCACACCAACAGAAGAAGGCAAAGACTAGGAAATGCAGAGCAAAAAACCTAAACATAGGGTTGTTCATGTGTGCTCTTCACAACCGTAACCTGAAAGATGAAGACAGCCTGAGGAAAGCATTTAGAAGAACAGACACAGCAAATTGCTCTCCCATTTCCACTCTGTACACAGATATACTTAAAGACATTCCTTCCTGCCCTTAGTCTTCTGAATTCTGCAATATTTATGATGCAAACTCTTGCGTAGAGCAACTTTCGTGGACTTATTACAGATCAAGGGCATGTCATCTGTACCACGTCCACATTTATTTTTCCAGATTCAGGTACAAGTAGAAGTGCTACAGACTCAGTCACTGTCAATCTTGTGAAGGACATCGCTACTGTATTTGCATATAGTCTTTTGTTTTTCCTAGTAAAGAACAGTCTAATAGCACACAATAAACTTCTTTGTTTAGCAATTAAGGTGTCCAAGGCAACACTCAAGTTCCCAGATTGCAACTTCCTCTCAAGAAATGACTGATGAGGGAGATCAATGCAGAGAGAGATCCCTCTCTTCTGAAATTGGTACATGCTTCCTCGCGAGAACTGGCTAATAACCCTAACAGTATTCCTCCCGAGACCCCAAAGAGTCTCATAGAGTAATGTATTAGAACTACAAGACTGTGTAACACTGCCACCTGCTGATACGCATCACAGAAATATTATCTTCTTACCATAGCACAAAAACCTTTTACTTCCTTTCAAGTGGTCTTAATCTGCAAGCCGGCATCAAACATATCTTATCTCACTATCCGTTTACCTTGAGCACCTCTACTTGCATCTAAAAGGCAAATTACTTAGGTTTTCAAAGTTGTTCAGGCCATATCTTGCCTCTTCCTTCAGGGATAACTTCCAGATGTGCTGTGGATAGAAACAGTCTATCTTGATCCAAATCCCAATCACAACTTTGTATGAAGTCTAGAAACTGTAATGTCTTCTAAGAAATAAATCTGAAGTAATATTAGAAATTACCCACTTGGGCTCCCCTCCTTCTTTCTTTTTTTTGTTTTTTGTCATTCATCTTTTCAGTCTTCGGGATGTTATGTGAAAAAAGAACAAAACAAAACAGTAAAAAAGCACAATCAAAAAGCCCCAATGGCAACAAGAAAAAAATCTTCCAAGAAGTTTCCCTCTCCAAGATGAAAAAAAAAAAATCTGTAGTATTTGATCTCAGACTCTTTCATCTCCTCCATCTGATCTCTGTGGGAAACATATGGAAAATGGAGACAAGCATTGCAAATGGTAGGTCAGGCTCAGATTCTAGCACCTCTATCTGTCTTTCACAGCTGTCCACGAGTCTGAACCTTTCTTTTGTAACTCACCACCAACTCCCTACTGAAAACCACAGCAAGTTCAGAACCGCTATCGCTTTCTGGGTTGCCTCTATTTCTTACTGGACTTTTCTTGGATTCATTTCAGCAAGCCAGCCTGGGTACTTTGATGTCTGAATTCAAGAACCACACTTTTCTTATATGCTGCTTCAGGAGTTTATATAACAATTCAGCCCTTTCTAAGAAGGACTCCATGTCTTGTTTGGGGATTTTTCTTAGTTCTTTCTTATTTCTTTCTTGTTCTGCAAGCACCTAGAAGCACGTAATCAGTGATTCTTCCCTAACATATAGCCATACATGTAGTAGGCGTCCAGAAGATCTCAGATTGTAACGTGAGGGGTGAAGAAGTGAGAGGTCTGGCACGGGGCAGAGAGAGAGGAAGTGCTTATGCCAGCAGATATAAGGGCATAACATAAACAATAAAGGAGACTAAGCATCATCCACACCATGTGTGCAGTGATCTCTTTCCCCTAAGCAGTCGGTAAGCTGGAAGATCAATCTGGACTGCCGGGCAGTGTTGCCTGCAACGGCAACACATACAAATACATAATGTTGCCTTTTTCTGTATTCAGCAAATGTATGAATGGTAATTTTTTTTTTTTTTAATTATCCTACCAAGACTAGTGAGATACCAGTCCTGTCATCAGTTTGAAGTTCATCTGCTCTTCTGGGAAATGCCAAGAGGAATTCAGGTTTAATTATGAAGGGATGTAAATTATTTCACAGCTGGGGTTGCAATGGAATTACTCCTATTACCTCAAATCTGGCCAGTCTACAAAATTCACAATGCAGAAAAGCCACTCATAATGCAGGTGACAGGTTAGACACTCATGCTTAGTTTGAAGTGTTGGTTTGAGACTTCTGCTTTCAACACAAACGTATCTTATTATCTTGGATTAAAATATGCTAGGAACTGTAGTTACCACGAGAAATGGGAATTTTAACCAATAATGGAAAATTGTGGCAGAAAATGTCAAGATACAAATAGTTGCTCTAATCCTCATCTGAGGGAGAATCTGTTGGCCTTGCATCCTATCTGCAACAGACCAATGGCTAGGTAAGAAATACGAGCAGGAAGAAAAATTCTTCAACATTGTGACAGCTTTGAGATGAATAAACTGTAAATTCAGAAGGAGAGTTGACATGAAGATTGCTTGAGTGTTTGTTCAGATTAAGAATTGGCAAAAAAAAGGGAATAATTCTCTGGCTGGCAGAAAAGGAGATCAAAACACAGGTTGGTCAAAGCAGCTTGTTTGAGCAAGGGCTCTAAGAGCACCTGAAGTTGAAGTGGTTTAGTGAGGAGAAGCATGTCCCTACAAACTAACAACATTGCATATCATTTTGTGGCAAAAGGAAAGCTGAAATAGGATAAGAATTGCACTGCCAAGAGAATACAGAGGTGGCCCACAGCAGCATAGTCACCCTGTGGCTTGCAGACCACTGATGGTGAGGATTTGACCTGAGAGCCTCTAATTTATAGAAAAAAATGTGGGGAAAATGGGAGCTTAAACTTTCGTTAAGGAAGGAACACTCTTAGAAAGCCTCTTTTTTAAAAGTTTAGTGAGGCCTCTAGCAGGCAGGATCTCACTTTTCATTCTTTAGTATCATAGAGTAGACTTATATTTTAACGTTAATCCTTTCAGCAGGTCTAAATCTATCAGCCTAAGAGTAAACTGTTTATGATAATTGGGAAGGTTATCAAAATTACAGTATGAATGGCAGTTTAACAAACTTCAATAATCAGTACTGGCAGCATATTTCTGATTTCATTTCACCTAATCTAGGAAGACATGATCAAAGAATAATGGAAAACTGAAATAAAGCCAAGGTTCCAAATCAGAAACCTAGTGTTATGAGAAACTAATAGATAAACAAAATTTCCTCTTGGTTTTAAGATAAGATATTTGAAATATGTTATGTAGAGAGATATATGTGATATATATGTATCTACCTCAAATACCGTGTCCAGTTTTGGGCCCCTCTCTACACGGACATTGTGGTGCTGCAGAGGATCCAGAGGTGGGCTACCAAGCTAGTAAAGGATTTGGAGCATGTCTCATATGAGGAACCGCTGAGGGATCTGGAGCTATTGAGCCTGGACAAAAGAAGGCTCAGGGTAGACCTTATTGCTCTCTACAACTACCTGACAGGAAGTTGTAGCAAGGCAGGAGTCAGTCTGTTCTCCCTAGTGACAAACAGAACAAGAGTAAATGGCCTCAACTTACGCCAGAGGAGGTTCAGGCTGGATATTAGGCAGAATTTCTCTACTGAAAGGGTTGTCAGGCATTGGAACAGCCTGTCCAGGGAGGTGGTGGAGTCATTGTCCCTGGAGGTGTTTAAGAGACAGCTGGATGTTGCATTTAGGGAAATGGTTTAGTGATTGATAAGGCCAGGACAAAGGCTGGACTCAATGATCTTAAAGGTCTCTTCCAGCTGAAACGATTCTGTGATTCTGATTCTATATGTGATTTACCATATATACCCGTGTGAAATCTTAGAAGTTAGGCAAATATCTGTCTAGATGCAAGATCACCATGAGTGACAAAGTCACTCAAAAAGTGTGTGCCAAAGTAGTATGCATGTAGCATTAAATCCTATGGTTTTCTTTTTCTTCCTTTGTGTGTCCTCAGTGTCCCATAGCCTGGAAGTTATTCCACACTTCCGTTGCTGCTTCCACAACACTAGGGAGTGTGAAAAAGCCTGCATAGCACATCCCACCGGCTTTTACCTCACCACTGCAGTAAGCTGGAAGGGCTGAAAATCCCTCTGCCAGCAGGATACAGGAGATGCCATTAGTAGAAGCTGGCACTTTAGGGGTTAAACAATTTGCATTTGGTTAATAACACTTCATTTTTGTCCTCAAAGTTTATCTACATTAAAATATTCTAAATGTAGTGTGTTTCTGTAAGTCTAATTATATGCGGTATGTGAAAACATATTTGATAATCACATTGCTAATTATGTGCAATCACTTCAATACACAGGTGCAAAGCTTCAGAAATATGCATATTTGAATCTCTTCATATACAGATATAAACCACAAGTTTGCAGTTACTTAAGCGTTCAGTGACCCATTATTTCTCTGGGACTGTATTTCTTTGGATTTTAGAGTGGCTAGTACCACTGGAACCAAAGAAATGTCCCAGTCTACTACAAACTGAGGGTTGAATTTATATGTGCCTATTCCAGTGCAAAAAAAAAACCCTGTATTTCCTGACTTCTGTGCAGTCAACTGGATCCGTTCCTGCGTGACCTGATCTAGGTGGACCTGCTTCTGCACGGCGGTTGGACTAGATGATCTCTTAAGGTCCTTTCCAACCCTACCATTCTATGATTCTGTGTCATTCTCTGATCTTAAAGTACACATTTTTATAATTTATTGACAGATAAATCATGCTGATTTCAGAGATTTGGGAATCATAATTTTTCATTTTCTTCTGGCAACTTTAATACTCACAAAGTTCCTTTAGTATATATTTGCCTGGAATATCATATATATGTGAACGTGTCTTTTCCAGTTTGGATTAAACTTAAGGGACTTTCTTAATGGTTTAATAATAGAAGGTAATAAAAGACTTGAGCAATAAATCCATTTTCATTATATGTGCAATAGCTCGTGGCTGCATTTTTTGCTTCTCTTTCATTTATGTGTAACTGTTATTTTTTACATTGATTTTTAAAGCTGTCTTCACAATGGATTGTAATTAGCTTTGTGTATAAATCATAAAAATTGAACATTTTACATACTCAGAGTAACTGAAAAGGACATAAAATATTAATCTGCATCATTCAGAAGTAATACTTCTATGTTCCCTCTAAAGTTATTCACCATAAATTATCGGAACTAATAGCTTTAGATGACTTGTCCATAAGTATCCTTTTACACATTTGGGAACTGAGTTGAAATGAGCCCTGAAAGGCAAGAAACCTATCTACTAGTTTGCTACTAATGGTACCAAAATGATAGATCGGCTAGAAGGGTCATAGCAAAATCTGAAATTGAAGTTTGGAGTTTGGCATTGCAGTTTGTTCCACTGGAAACAAATCCATTGCAGTCCACACAATAAAGCAGCATGACTTGTTCTGTTTTGCTTTAGCTACACAAAGCTTTAATTAAAATAAATTACACTTAAATCACACCTCAGTGTCACAGAATGGTTTAGGTTGGAAGAGAGAGCTTGTTCTATTGTGGATAAAGCAGGACCAGCTTCAAAGTGACCTTAGGTTGCTCGTAACTTTGTTGAGAGTCACAGCCACACGAAAGACAGGGTGTAATCCTAAGTGCCACTACTCTCAGAAATCAGAGTCTGGATATTAGAACAACATGACGCAGAGGGAAGCATCCTTGTAAGAAGTGCATTGTATTTGTCTTTCCTGCACTAGAGGTGCACTAGCAAGACATTAAATGCAAAGTGGAGGCTACTCATCCCAGAGACACAATGTTTCTCCTGCTGGCTGCCCAGTTATGGTGCCTAGCTTCTGCTGTTGCCTGAACACTTCTCCACATACAGCCGGGACAAGGGAGCTACTGCAGAAGTTACCTCTGTCGGAGCACATGCCTCCTTGCATGGCAGTGGTTCCTCACTCCTGCCAAGTCCGTCATTCAGCCTGAGCCAGGAGCTGCTGCATCGAAGAGCTCTGGCTCCTGGCATATGCCTTCATTGGGGGATGATGGATGGTGCAGTCTACACACAAAGTTGCACAAGTGAAAATACAGTTGCAATTCTGAGCTAGTTTTAAAAGGACAGAAGACTCTCTTCCAGGAAAAACTGCACTTGGCTTGACAGTATGTTGTGATTCTGCAGTGCTCACTTCTATCAAAGGGGACTTGCTTGAGTGCACATACAGGACTCGGACTAATCTTCCAACTAAGGTTTTCTTGGGCATACTGGAAAGGAGTCAGAACTTGAGTCATTGAGCTGACTAAAAAGGAAAAATCACTGATGTACTTCATTGTACAGGTATTTTGTCTTTATATTTTCTACCTTGAAGGCAGCAAAAGCAGCTTTTGATTCATAAATGATAGGTCTGCAAGTCAAATCCTTTCTCTTCTGTTTCGAGAAATGTTGTGTTTTCTCAGTGAATGCTCCTCTACCTTCACATTAAAGTCTTTTTTGATGCTGTTGTTGCACTATGTGGCCAGAATTGTCCTGATGGACTTTATTGCACATATTGGCTTATGAGTTAATGTTAAAATACTCAACTTAGTACTTTTTATTCATAATATTAAATCAACTGAAGTTATAGTCTCCCAAACATTTGCTTGTGACAAACCATGTCTAAAATACAAGTATGTATCTGTTACTTGAATCATTACCAATGGTGATTTAACAGCCCTATTGTATATTTTAGGCTAATTTTTGTACCACTGTTGTATCACCTGTGTTACCTTCACTATGTACATGGACAGAGACATAAGTTACAATTAAGGAAAGATGTTCCTTGTTTCAACACTCTCACAGGGTTCTGTAAATAAGAGAACAATGATGAGAGTACAACAGTTAATAACCAGGGTTGTTAGTTGGCATCATAAATGCCAACTCATGTGATGTGATGAGCTTGATCCAGTAAGCTAAGGTTTAGCATACTCAGACTCAGAAAAACCTCCTACGTTAAAGATAAGCCCCATTTTTATACATTGGTAGTTAGTTGCTCTGGTAAGAGCCAGTACAATCCAGAAATCACTACAAGCACGCTGTTCTGTTGGCACAGCAGAGCAGTGGCATTGATTATGAACTTGAGCTGGTGTATCCAGCTGGAGCTGCTTTTCCCGTTAGGGCCACATTTTACCGTTCTCCGCTACACAGTAAAGACATGCCCAGAGACGCATAGGAAATGTGTTGATCCGGCTTGGGAAATGTAATCTTTAATTTTCTGAGATGAGTCTTTTTAAATAAGAAGCTGTAACTTCTGTGTTCATTTTAGAAAGTAAAAACGTTGCTTCAGTTTCTTTTCTTTTTTTAATAAAACTTGGAATGAAAAGCATACTGGAAGAGAGCCATTTACTGTCACTGCAGCTGCACGTGTAGGCAGAGCAAAGCAACATAAATTCTGATTGTCATAAAGTTGCTACTGAGCAGCTTCTGTGAGCTGTTGAAAAGAGGATCGTGTTACTTCTCCATCAATTTTTGTATCATTTCTTCACCCCTCTAAATCAAAATGAAGAGCTAACAGGATGTAAAATGTATTTTGTGTTGTCTATTACATAAGGCCACTATATCAAGATATGTTGATCAAATAACACGGGTTGGTCTTTATTTGCAATGGAACGGACAAACAGCAACACCCTTAATTTCTTCAGGGAAACACCTCAAATGCCTGACACAGAAGTGACATTGACAGGTTCGGAAGAGATCACACTCCAATCTCACAGCAAGATAAAAGGATGCCAGCAGTCACTGCTCCGGAGACTGTCGATTAATAACCAGATAACAGGTATATCTTTTGGCTGGTGTTTGACATTTACATTACCTCCAAGTTAGAGAAAAAAGGAGGCTTTCAGCTCAAACATTGGTTTCAATCTGTTAAAAAAAGAAAGTTTTATTTTCAGCTAACTGAATATGCTGATGAAGCTGAACTTATTTTCACTTATTGCTGCTGTTTCCATTAAATAGACATAGCTCACTGTGACTTAAACTATAAAACATTTGCATCTTACTGAGAAGCATCCATTAATCACTTCCTCTGTTCACACTGAAACAGCTATGATAATTCTTATTTGCACAGCTGTGATATGAATAATTGTAAATTTTTGCTGTAATTGTTTTTCTGTTTTGCTGAAAAATGGTCTCAGAGATCTAAGGGGTTTTCTCACATATATATGAGATGTACATACAAGAATGGCCAAATGCTACTGGGAATAATTAATTACATAAAATTCTGCTGTAAAATTAAGTCTGCTCACCGTCTTCTAGGTTTGCACACTGCTTAAAAGATGAAAATCTGCCTTTGTTCAAATACAAAGAAATGGATTTTCGAAAAGTGTGTATTGGCTCTTTGTGTCTAGAATGTAGCTAAGGTACTAAACCAAGGGGAAGATGGATAAATACACAAAAGCTTTTTTAAAGAAGGTAGTATGTTTCTTTCTGAGGAGCAATCAGGCCTGCATGTTAAGCAACAGATCACGTTGCCCAGAGAGGTGTCAGCCTTGGATTTTTTCAAGATTTGACTAGACCTCAGAGTTGACCCAGCTCTGAGCAGGAGGTGGGATTAGAAGCCTCCTGAGGTTCCTTCCAACTTCATTTAGCATATCTATGATCCCAAATTTTAAGCACTTAATAAAACAGTAATCCTAAATGTGAGACAGAGATATGCCTTGGCAGGGAGATCTTTTTCTGTCTCATGGAAGTCTCCGAATTTAAGCAGAAAGCATAAAAACTGGACAAATTATATTCTGTAGTTCACCACAGATTAATGATTTGACCTTTGTTTCAGAGCTACTACTTTTTCTTTTTGTATGGCAAATCATAAATTGCCACAGCTCAGGCTGAAACAACTACAAGCTATTAAGAATTCACATTTTAGCAACAATAGCTCTCTCTTCAATATTAATACCAAACAAAATATAATACAACAACTTTAGAGAAGCAATTGGCAGATTGGGATGAAGTAGATATGCCCATCATCCCAAATACATAGTATTGCACGGAATTATGAAAAATGCATGGTAAATCTATATGCATGGGGAATGTGCTTGATAAATTTCCATTTTGGCAGAAGAAATAGCAAAAGGCAACTTGTTAGGAACTCCTTTAACCATAAAAGGATTGTTGGGTGTCTTTAGGGATTTTTTTTTAATGTTCAATATAGACTAGCTATAGCTGATTCTGTGCAGAACAAATATAGCAGGTGTTCTACTAAGTCCATCAAATGCACTTTGAATATTGCTAGGGACTGGTGGAAGTGTCTTTTATTAGTTAATTGCATGTGTTTTTACTTTCTATGGATGCGAGAGGTTGGCCACGCACGAGTTACTAGCATAGAAAATCAAGGACCCCAAACTTATTTATCCATACAGTGCTCTGTCCATGCCATCCCTACTAGCAAGCAGCTTCTCAACCATCAATATAAAAGGAAAGAAGCTGCAGTGTGTCACATATAACAGTGTTTCTCCATATAAAAGGCATTGAATTTTTTCTAATGGCCTTACACGTGAACAAATAGAAATATTCATGTACTTTTACTCATTTCTACAGAAGTATATGAAGACTTTTACTAGTCTTATGTAAGGTTACTCAAATCAAGTGATTTACATCAAAACTGGCATCACTGATGTGGCATAGTGGTACCTGAAAATTATGTGTGAATAAGTCCAAAAAGAATCAAACACAAAGGCTCCAGACTTAGTTTACATATGAACAACTCTCAGGGCTGTCTTTATCATACTCTGGAATGATAAAGGCCTGGCAGCATTTAGGCAGAGTTTCTGTACCATAGTTTGAGAACACCTGGTGTGCAAAAATAACAGAAGATTGGCAAAGAGGATTGTAAACATGTTCAAGTGACATGGAGCATCAAAAAACATATACACCATGCTAATCTGTTGTTTAGCTTTGTGTGTTGGACACACAAGTAGAATATCTTTGTTTAGATAACATAGGCCTGCTATCAGATATACTTGAGATTCCTGCTCTGCTGTGGGACAGATCAAAGCACAATGGAAAACTACGCCTGAAAAACAATCCCAGATATACAGGCAAAAGCAGCACTGTTAGAAGACATTTCTCTCTGCTGCTAACAGGGTCGAACTCTGTGGTGCCTGCATCCCTGCTTGCTTGCCTCTACCTGGGTGCTGTGTCGGAGATCCCCTGGTTTGTGAGGAGAATAAATTTACTCATGGCATTTTATCTGTGGTTCCACAGTTGCCCCTGCCTATGTCAGCTCACACACCTAGCAAAGAGATTCCTTTTATTTGTATATATGATATTACACTCACCAGTCCTCAGCACTAACAAAACTAAACAGTGCAATCCGTTGCCTGCTTCCTAAAGCCCTGACTGGCTGCTGCCACACAGCAGTGAGATGTTCATAGGTCCTATTTGTAATACAGCTGGCTTCGATTCTTCCTCCAGTAACAACTACTCAGAGCTGCTACATATTCACATCCCACACTACTGCTCCAGCAGCACCCACACCAGCACTTTTGAGATCTGAAGTACAGCTGGGGAAAGAACTGAGGAAGTGCAGCAGCAGCCTTGTTGAGGAAGAGGAATTAACTACAGTCATTTTTAAAACAGATAAAAAAAAAAAGATGTTAGAGACTACCAGCCTGAAAATTTTAAAGTGGAAGGCAGAGGCACGGTTCCAGTGAATTTCGTATTTATGCAGGGGAAAAAAAAAAATAAGTAGGTTGGAAACAGCATCTTGAAACAGAAATTGGTTTGGAATGCTTTCACTTTGAGGGAGGGAAATGTAAGTACTTTCTTTCCCTTCCAGCAACAAATGTACATAGATTCTCCATGAGGCAGTTCACAGTAAGAGCTCAGCTACTATTTTTCGCCTGGTGAAGGCCGGAGGAGAATAACTACGTAGGGCCAAGCACAAGCTGAGGCACTGGGAAGCCGTCGCTAACACCGCCGTGTCTCCGCAGCTGCGGGCTGCCACTGCCGCCAGCCGTGCCCACCGAACGGAGCGCCCCGCTCGCAGCACAGCCCCACACCTAGAAGCCTACAGACGCCCAACACAAACCCCCCGCCCTCATCAAACACTCCCCAAAGGTGCGTGCAGCTGGGAGCCGCCCCGCAGCCTCCCTCGCAGGACTGCAACAGACGCCCGGCGCCGCAGAAAGGGCAATGAGCGCACACTCGGGCGCTTGCGCAGCGCCGCGTCCCGCCCCCAGCGCCACGTGTCCCTGCGCCGGGACAGCTCCGCTATTCATGTGGCGTCAGCCGCTGACTGGTCCCTGGGCTGACCAATAGCCTTACGGCGGGAGCACAGGACAGCCAGTAGGAGGGCGGCAGGGGCTCTGTGGGCGGGGCGCAGCGCGGCGCGCTGTGGGGCTCACGCCGGCGCTGAGGAAGCGGCGGGAGGCGCAGGGGCCGGCCGCCGGGTGCTGCTGCCGTGACTGAGTGAGCGAGCGTGTGTTCCTCAGCGCCTCCGGCTCTCATGGCGGGCTGGCCGCTGTCGCCTGTCCTCCTCCTTGCCCTCCTGTGCGCCCAGCCGTGCCGCTGCGGCAAGGCTCCAGCCTCCTCCCGTGCCGTGACGGCCCGCCTGGCGGCGAAGTGGCCGGAGACCCCGCTGCTGCTGGAGGCGAGGTGCGTGCAGCCTCCTTCTTGCTGCCTTCCGCAAGCGGCCGCGCGGGGGCCGCTCTGCCGGGGGAGGGCGGCGGCGGCACCGCCCCTGGGCGGCGGGGGGCGGGACGAGGGACGCGCTGCGTTCGCTCCCTGCGCGGGACGACTGGGGCTGTCAGAGACAGGCGCCTGCCTTCTCTTCTCTTCTCTTCTCTTCTCTTCTCTTCTCTTCTCTTCTCTTCTCTTCTCTTCTCTTCTCTTCTCTTCTCTTCTCTTCTCTTCTCTTCCCTTCCCTTCCCTTCCCTTCCCTTCCCTTCCCTTCCCTTCCCTTCCCTGAACGTGTTGAGTTATTCCCTGGGTATAAGGCTTAGCTGGTTACTCCCGTTATAAAGCGTTATGGATAGTGCTGGCAGGCTTTCCCGCTTTTTGAGTCTGCTACCTGAACTGCTTTGTGTTTAATCTGCTCGGACGTTTGAGCAGCTTGGCTGGAGGAAACGATGTGGGCCGATCTACACCATCTCACCGAGCAACACCATCTCTTCACCCACCCCAATTAGTTTGCTTTCACTCTTGCATGAAATAATTATGTATAAAGTTATTACCGAAGGTGTGAAGCTGTAGTAGGGGGGAAAAAAAAAAAGTCAATTTTAAAAAGGTATTGTTAACTTATAATGGTAATTTCCAAATAGGAAGTGAAAAAGTTTTCCAGTGTGTCTGTGGCTCTCTTGACAATTTGGTTTAAACTTTTTTTTTTTTGTAATTTTACTTTTAAACTTACTTGCTGATGTTTGGAGAACTCCAGCGAAAGAGAGAGTTGTAAGCCTCGGTAACCAAAGGAGTGGCAAAATGCCAAAGTAAATATTAGAAAACAATACACTCATGCTACCAAGTACATCTTTTTGGCAGACATAAAGAGGAGGGAAACAAAGCAACTGATGTTCCATAAAGAAGCAACACAAAACTCAAAAGCAATACTGGGAAATGGAAGAATGGTATTTGGAATAAAGCAAACCTTATCTTTTATAATTTGTAAGAATTAACTCATTTTTAAAGGATTCCAGAGATTGAGGACCTCCCCTGCGTAACAAAGTAGACATTATCATTGACAGAAGCCTGTAGTTTATTTATAAAACTATAACCTGACAGAGTGTGTGTTCTTGTTTGTGTTTTTATATATATATATATATATTTAGGTATTAGTAAATGAAGTTTGTGTGCTGAATTGATATTGTTTATAATTGTATATTAGAATGTCTATACGAAAATAAAGAGAAAAAATGTGTTTAATTCTGTATCAGGGAATACTCCACTTGCGTTACATCTCTGATTGTTAAGTTCAGATCGGTAGTATTTTCTTCAAGACTTGTATTAACCCAAGGATACCACTCTTCAGTGTTTTATGCCACACAGTGATGTTAGATAGTCATTCAATACTCAGCACTGGGTTGTTGCTGGGTACTTGTTATGTTAAACAACTGAAGATTTTTGCTATGGTACATCTTTCTCCAAAGTCAACCTGTGGACAATTAATTTTTATTTTTAAACAGTGAATTTATTGCAGAAGATGGTAATGAGAAGTTTTGGCAGTTCTTGGAAACTGTACGAGAATTAACAGTTTATAAGCAAAGAGGTAAGTTAAACAGCATGCTGGTTTTAATGTAGTATTTGCACTGTATTTAACTTTTAAGCATCAAGCTAACACATTAACTAGTTCAGTCAGGTAAAGCCTAACTCTTACACTATAGTTTACTAAGTAGTTTTCTTTCAGAAAGTTGTGGCATATTTTCACTCAAGCAGCTGTGGAGGAATTCTAAGATGAAGGAATATGTGATGAACTGTACTGCTGTCACAATGTGGAACACAAGTGTAAAAAGTAAAGATACCTGCCATGTTAACATGACTCAGCAAAAGCTTCTGGCATATTCAGATTTCATGTTTTCTGCTAAGATGGACATTTGTAGGGTAGAGAACACCAAAACTAACTAAAGTGAGAATGCTAGCTAAAGGGAAAAATAGAAAGACTGACCAAAAAAGGTTTAATATTTCTCAGTGGCATAGAGGCTCTTTTCTGGCAGCAATACTGGTGTTTTGCAGTAAATGTTTTTCCCTGTCAAAATAGGATTAAATAAACTTGTATGACTAGGCAGAAGAATATTAAGTTGGAAGTATGAAGAGAAAAAGAAAGCGTATCTTCAAAGCAGATATGTTGAAGAGCAATTTACTAAAAGTAACCATAGTAATGAATAATTTGGAAACAAGTTAGCTGATATTAGACCTACTTCGTAGGTTAGTAGATGTGCAAGGTGAAAAGTGCTCCAAATCAAGGTAAGGCTGTTTCATTTACATCTTCATTTCCAAATAGTACAGCTCTTTAGGCATGAGTGTGAGGACCTAATGCCACCAACTAGAAGAAACTTCAAGTAAATTGTTACTTTAATAGTCAAAAGCTATCCAACTGCAGAAAGGTCATGTAGGAAATGGCAGTGAGTTGACAAATAAATCCTTGTTAGGTGAAAAATGCTGTACATGGGAGGGAAACAACATGCTTCAATGATTGTGACTGACTGAACACAAGTCAAAGAGGTTTTGGTGTCCATGTGGATACAGGTCAGTGAGAAAACTGAATGCTTAGCAGTGCCCAAAGCAGCTGATAGGCTTAAAAAAATACTAGAAGAAAAACAGGGACCCACATGGTAAATAACATTTTGCTGCTTATGGTTCTGTGGTGTGCTTTTCTGTTGAGTAAAGCACGATGTTCTACTGCACTGTTGCCTTGTATTCTCCCCTTCATTTTTTTACAAAGGATATAGTAGAAGCAGAAGATAAGCAAAGAGCTGTGATTCAAGTTATGGTATGTCAGCTGGAAGAAAAAATGGAAAAAGTGGAAACTGACCTGCAAAAATTGACCTCTGGTCAGCTGGTAGTAGCATTTGTTGACTAGTGCAACTATCAGGCAATGTTGACTAGTGCTATTTAAAGCCTTTGTCAATGCATGGGACAGTGGCATGGGTTACACCCTCCATAAGGTTGTGAATGACATAAAACTGAGATCTTGACAAGCTGGAGAATAAAGCTGCTGTTAGAGGGGCCTTGGCAGACTGGAGAGAGAGAGAGGCCAACATAAACATTGGGAAAGCAGAGGTGGTTTACAGACTCTCCACAAGGACTGGAATAATCTCGACAACAGGGCAACATAGGCACTGACTGACTGGTGTTTTTTTGAGTAGCAGATTCGAAATTCTTGTCAGTGAGGTGCATTAAATCCTTTTGCCCAAAAGGCCAGCTGTGTGCTTGGCTGTATCAGTGAGAATATAGCTGTCAGCTCTAGAAAAGTGATGATTCCACTGCATGTGACACTTGTAAGACTGTACCTGGAATACTGGGCCCAAGTTGGGGCTCTCCTTTAAAGCAAACAAAAAAACAACCAAACCAACCCAAAAAAACAAGACATACAGGAGCAAGTGTAGGTGAGGATCACCACAATGGTCAGGGGATTGGAGCAGGCTTCTGATGAAATGGTGAGACAACTGTTTTATTCAAGCTGAGTAATAAAGGAGTGAGAACTTGTATCTTTAACTTCTTAACGGAAATCTATAGACCAGATGGAACCAGCTCCTTACTGAAGGTACACAGTGATATGAAAAAAAGTATTGGGCATGAGTTGAAACATAGAACTCTTGGCTAGATACTGTTGAGAGTGTTTCTTTCATGAAATTGGTTAAACACAGGAACAGATTACTCCAGGAGGCTGTGGAATCTCCATTTTTGGAGATATTCAAAACTTGCTGCATGACACCCGTAGCAACCTAATCTAGTATTGAAAATGGATAAAAGTTTGCATGAGGTGGCCTCCAGAAGTCACTTCTGACTTCAATTATTCTTTTTTTCCTATGTGGGGTTTCAGTGCAGCTGGTATTGCCTTGAGACAAGACTGATGTATTAAATGAGGTCATTCATCAGCCATTTCTTGTCTGCTTGCTTGGAATAACTTTCCAAGGAATTTGAAGCTTTGGTGACATTTATTCATAGTGCTACAAATGTCTGCTGAAATCAGCTGCTAGCTACATACTTTACCTACTTCACTTGGATAAACTCTGTATGAGAATAAATAAATTACAAGTAGGATGATCTGCATAGTCCATCTTGCCAATGAAGTATTAGATGCTGGCAGTGGGGAACCTTGAGAATGGACTAAAATATTACTTGAATTAAGCATATTAAGGAGTTCAATGTCTGTATTTATCATTATGTCCAACAAACTCCTATGTTTGTGATGCAGGAAGACTTCAAGTTCTTAAACCAGTTTGTGTTTTTATAAAGTCAATTCATATTTGGGATAGTATTATACAAGTAAAGAAGTGCTCTTTTACAAACAGGATGAGAGGGAAATATATGGTTTTAGAGGAAAATAAAATAATTATTTAATGACAAAAATCACACCAATATTGATTCTTCCAACTTGAGTGGCTTACTCAAGTCAACGTAGTAAGTATGAAATAGAAATAATATGAGCATCATATGTATGCAGCAATAGTTAAACCACTTTCTATGAGGAAGTCCAATTTAGACAACTACAAGAAAATGATCTGGTAGAATGAGGAATACTGATATGGAAATACTCGAGGGGCACAGTTACCAAGAGGAGTGTAATAACATACATCTGAGGAGAAGTTAGTTTTCTGGATGGTGTGGATCAAGTTCTGCCTTAGCTGGTACATGTTAAGACACATTGATGTAGGGGGATGGTCATGATGCATTAAGACTGAAGTAACAACATCTGCTTAAGCAAACTAAAGCATGTGGCTTAAAAAAGATTGGTTGTAGTGATTGACTCTTCAGTTCTGCTCTGAATGATATAGAGAGTAGAGAGGAAATATAACTGGGAAACAAAATCATTATTGTTTTAAAATAACATTTTCATAGAAGGTAAAGAGTTTATTAGATTTGAAGCTGAATAACTGGATTTGTAGGAGAACTGGATGATAGATTTGTATCCCTACCTACTGTTGAGGATTTCAGAGGAGTCATGAAGTATTACAACTAAAAGGCAACTTAAAAAGGTCAAACAAGGTGGCTTTTTTATCTCTGTTAGATTATCCCTTGGATGATTTGCAATCTGTTTTCAGGTCTCAACTGATTTTAAATTTAGAATAATCAAATTAACTTCTGTTGTGAACTTACTCATTTAAAATATTCAGCCTTAGCAAATTAGGTCTAGTAGTGGTCTGTTCAGCTATGATTTAGGTAGCAATTTGATAGATTTGGTAGGAACTATGTATGTGGAATTTAGTAAAACATTTGGTGTGATCATGTGTTTAGTTGTTTTAACATTTTCTTTAATATGATCTCAATTCAACTGGGGCATCAAGATTGCACGCCGTGAAAGACAACAAAAAGTTTATGATGTGATACACTACATTAAATTAGAGTGAGGTCTTCAGGTAGCACAGACAGCATTGTGTATGTCTGCTTAATATGCAACATACCACCAGGTTTGTGGAACGTTTGGAAATGCAGTTAATGTTACTTTGGGCTGCATAGATTTTTGTAAAGAACTCAAAGCTGCAAAAATTTCATAGTAAACACAGCGCAGTTACAGAGCACTGAAGACTGCATTTTAAAATTGCTGCTTGTCTCAAAAGGTTAATTGAGGAACCCAGAGTGAAGGTAAGTAGCCAGTTCCCTGCTGATTAATTATAACTTGAGTGTTTACTGTCTTCCTAAATGGTTCAGTTTATGTGTAGAATTTTCAGGAGCCTCTTAAATATTTATTTAAAAAACCCAACTAACCCATGTAAACATATTAATGGGGAAACTATTTTATCTGAAAAAAAAATCCAGTATGTTACATATAAACAACAATTGTACAAATTATTTATTGGAATCACAGAATTGTAAGAGTTGGAAGAGACCTCTAAAGATCATCTAGTCCAGCCCTCTTGCTAAAGCAGGTTCACCTCAATCAAGTCTCACAAGAACATATCCAGGCAGGTTTGGAAACCTCCAGAGAAGGAGATTCCACTGCCTCTCTGGTCAACCTGTGTCAATGCTCTGTCACTCACAGCTAAATTACGTAAGTATTGATATGCATGGATCAACCTTTAAAGATTCAAGAAGAATCAGTTTCACAAGCATGGTGCTTCTGTAATAGTTGTGCAGTAAAATAAAGTATTCCCTGGCACCTTGCTTGAATGTCATAGGGATTTGAGTGGCCAGTGATTGCTTGAATTTGCTGTTAGCTGGGATCTCTAGTTCTGTAGGTTGTCTACAGATACGGATATACATGGCTATGCAGTCGGAACAACTCCCATACTCCCATCCCTCAACATAATGATCCCCAGCACCTTGTGCATTTCTAATTATGTCCCTTATATTTCCTCTCCTTGTCTCCTGTGCCTCAAGACTTTGAATTCTCCTGTGAGTCACTAGCATATATTCAGACTAATTTTGTGCTGCGTGTGCATGAGATCAGAGGAGCACCAATACAGACCTTTATTTTCCTTTTCTGACTGTCCTGACTGTCTCCCTTTTAATTGTTTCTAATCTACCAGTGATTCCAGATACTGCTGTAGATTCTGGGTAGTAAATGTCAATGTTTAAACGTGAATCTGCTTAGCTAGCTGTTCAGTTCTGGTTGAACTCAATCAAATCAGTTGGCTATGGGAGTTGAGTGCTGTTCAGCCCACAGATGCAGGCGTCTTTGGAGCAAGCTAAAGAGCTTTCTAGTTTTTGTTGGCCACTAGACTATATCTCTCTTGGCTAGACTGGAAGTTTACAGACATGTAACTCATACACATGCATTCAAATGTCTAAAATCTGGGATTGCCTCCTATTAATGTCGTCTCATTTATTTATTTTTAAATCAACTTTGTTAATGAATGTAATGATAATATGGCATCATGCAGCATTTTATGACTAAAACCATCTGTTTCTTTTTGGTCCCCTGTAACATCCTTAGAAATTTATTACTTCTACTCTCTGGCATAGAATGCAATGCTGAAAGATGCCTGGAGGGCAAGGAGTTATCAAGTCTCAAGGAGCAAATACTATGTGAAAATATGGTTTCAGTTTTGCAAGTTTTGGCTGAAATAAGCTTTAAAAAATGTTTTTGCATTTGATGGGAGTTAATTTGTTGTGCTGAAATTTAAAGTACAGTTGTAGCCTGAATGAAACCAACAGTGTTGAAGTAGTAGGAACAGATGCATGATTTGATAAATGTAACCTCGACATTATGTTATACAACCATTTTTGAAGGCACATGACAAATTATCTTTATTTCTTTTTACTTATTAAAATCATCATTGTCTTAATCATCTTCCAGAGCTGTTTTTTGTATGCAGCAGTGAAAGCACAGCTGGAATTTGTAAGCCAAAGAATTTAAAGACGCGGTGAAAGTATTTTATTGAGGCAATATCTAAGAATTGTATGTTTAGTAACTCTTTATTGTGTTCAACAGGATGTTATTTGAGGATGAGTGGAGAGAAATTTCAGATGAAATTTTTATTTTTGTGGAGATAATTTGAAGGAAATGTGAAAGTACAGTTTGGAAGTGTTTACCACTTTCAGATCTTTTTACATTCACTGCTTAGAATGTGTAAAGCCACATTTATTTCACTTGGATTCTGCAAGGGCTATATATGGGTTTAGAAACCTTAGTAGAGGTGACTTTTTGGTCCATTGAATTTCATGTTGGACGGTAAAGATCATATACAATTTATGAGAAAGCAGATCATATCCTTGTGTAATCTTAGCAGATCATTTCTAAAAGTGCAGAGCATACCTTTTTGTAATCTTAGATTTTAATTATTTTTTTTTCCTGCTGAATTAGAGTAAACTCATCCTTTCTAAGTGATGAGTTTTAAGGAGGAAAAGGCAGAAAGGAGATCCTAGAGACTTTAAGAACAAAAGAATGTTAAGGGTTGTAAAGAGGAAAGTGAGAGCCTGGGAATTGCTTTGTTAAGAAACCTGTATGCAGAACTGCTGGGAGCAGTTTGTGGATATTTAGAAAACCATGGTTGCAAGGCTGTTGTGTATGGTCCAATGTTTTGCTGGAACCTAGGCCATGATGAGGGAAATGACGTTTTCATTGCAGCACTCATTTGATATGAGTACTTCTGAGATCTGCTGCAGCTGAGGCAGGTAGAATCTGGCAGATTAAATCATGAAAGATGATGTTCACGCTGTGTAAAAAATTTGGTGCCACTTGGAACCCCAAAAAGGATTCAGTACTGAGATGATCATTAGAGCAACTTTCTGTGCAATAAGCTATTGACTCAAGAACGTAGATAAATTCAAGCTGGACAGCTAGAATTGTTCCTCCCCACAACTTACTTTCTCTTTACTGCAGATTTTCATCTTTATAGGAGAGTATTTTAATTACATTCGAAAAAGATCTTGAATCATTCCAGTTTTCCAGTAGTGACTGTTGGCAGTTTTGTACCATTTAACATGTTTCAGCTCTTCCTCCTGTTGAAGAGCAACCTCGGGAAGAGGGATCATGCACAATGCTTGGTATGGTCACAGCTTTGACTAATTTGTGTTCAAGAATATCATATAGTGTAATGTATACACTCTGATTTAAAATGTTGGTGAGGGTTATTCCTTAAACACATACAAGTCATTTTCACAACTTCATAAGGCTATATTACAGTCTCTTTCCAATTAGGCTCTTTTGCCTCACAGTGTTAAGGGCAACATGATGATATTCAGTTGAATATGCCTTTAAAGAAAAGATGAAGGTTATTACCAACCCATGTTCTTTATTATCACTTTTGTCCTTGCCAGACACCATCCACCTTCCTTCTTAATTGGAGTCCTAATTTTGAACTTGAGAAGGCAAGATATGCAAGGAATAGGGAAGCCACTTTACAAGTTGCATCCATTCTCATACTATTGTTTAGCATTTATCTTTAAGGAAGAAACTGCGTATGTGAGAATAGTCCAAAGAATGTCATCTTCAGAAGATGTTTATTTGTGCAAGTTGTGTGATTGGACTGTTCCAAGACTAAATACGAGGAAATAATTTGTAAAATAATGCTGGTTGAAAATATGTAACCTTCAAAATTTAAAGGTTAATGAAGTAATAATAGGTTAATTAATACTAATAGAAGGTTAATAAATTAATTAAAAAGTTAATAAAAGGCAAGCATAAGCTTGAAAAATAGATGTAAATGAATAAGCTCTACTCGAGGGTTACTGTATGGATCTGCTGAGAGACATTGTCTTGAGTGGGTTTTTTTGACAGAGCAGTGGAACAGGCTGCCCAGAGGGGTTGTGGAGTCTCCTTCCTTGGAGGTCTTCAAGACCCTCCTGGACATATTCCTATGCCACCTGATGTAGGTGAACCTGCTTCTGCAGGGGTTTGGACTAGATGATCACTTAAGGTCCCTTCCAACCCTATCGTTCTATGATTCTATTGCTGGAAGTGATTGAGATGTTAACTAGTGCTCTTGAGTTCATTTTCGTTGGGTTTATGTTGCATTAGACCTTTACAACTGGTAGCAAAGGAAACAATTATCAGTGGCCAGCAGTCAAGACTCTTGAGCTGCCAAGCAACATTAACATAATATTAGCCTATTATGTAGCACAGGTAGATATGCCACCTCATTTATGGCTAAGTACTAAAAATTTCTTCTTTGTTTTTTTTTTTTTTAAACAGATTCAGAGCATTCCTATTACAATTTAATCTTGAAGAAAGCAGGCCAATTTTTATCCAATCTGCAAATCAATCTATTGAAGTTTGCGCTTTCCATACGGGCATATTCTCCGACAGTTCAGATGTTTCAGCAGGTGACTATATTGTCTGATATATTTGGTACATGATTTTATGTGGCATTTTGACTGCAGAGTAAAGAATATTCATTAAAAACATTCAGTAAAATATATGCCAACATTATCTGGAATCAAACACGATGCATTTATAAAGGCGATATTCTATAAGCTGGTCGTATTGGCAGGAACAAATGCTCACATTTCATTGTATGGATAGCATTAATTTCAGGGTAGAATGTTTTGAACTGTTCTATTTTTAAATATCAGGTTGAAGGGTGTTTCTGCACTGCTTTAAATAATCCTATGGGAATTCACACACTCCCAAAGTAGAAAATTTCCTATAGCTTCATTTCACTTGTATTTGTTATGAGACATAACAAATTAATATTTGAAGAATTGAAAGGTAGGATAGTCATATACCTGCTTTGATAATGAAAAAAATGGGAAGGTGTAAATTCACTGTACCTAAAACCTAAATAAGCCTAAAGCTGTTCCTCCTCCTTGTAGCAGTGCCACCTTCAAGATAAAGTGAGAAATCCATGTTTCTGAAAGGTAATAAGCTGTAATAGAGTTTGGGGGATTGGCAAGTGTTCTCTGGAGGAGTATAATTGACTCAGACTTGTATTTTTTTCATTTTTACCTTTCAGCTCAGGAATCCAGCATCATTGACATGCAGTCATATGCTTCCCACTTTGCATGGGAATAGCTGAATAGACTTTAAAAATAAGGTGGATGTTGGGAAGGAGAGAGAACCAAAAAGTGGCATTAATTGTTTAGGATTTATTGGTTAGCAGTCAAATCTTTGTACGTTAACATGATTGCTGATAGCGACTAAAATTAAAAATATCTTGGAGTACAGGCTGTGATTTCAGCTTGTGGAGGAGATTTCTTAGCCCTGTCTTTACATAACATAACGGACTTGAATTCTCTGGAATATGACTGCATTCAATAGACTACATCTCACAAAGGTTATAAGGTTATAATCTTGTAATAGTTTCCATTACTTTTTTTTCCATACAGACCTAGTTTTAAATGGGCTTAATTAGAAACACAACGCAATGGCAGCTGTTGAGTTACTGTAATCAAGGGGATGTGAGTTTAAGTTGAAGTGCAATCAAAGCATTTTGGTTGAGTGTAATTGTTGAAATGTTAGATTGCAGCTGATGAACCTCCACCAGAAGGCTGCAGCGCGTTTGTAGTTATCCATGAGAAGCACACCTGTAAGACTAATGAAATAAAAAAGCTGCTGAAGAAGGCTTCTAAGAGGTAAATGATCTGTTTTAAAAGGAAAAAAATAGATTACTAAAGAGGAAAATGTATTATTGCATATATACTTGTAGTATTCTGAAATTTTATTCTACTTACTTGGTAATGTCAAGCCCATAAATCCCTATTTACTGCATATTTAAAGACACAGTCATTTAAATTGTACATTATTTTGAAAGAGTTACTCTCTGATTTGAAAAATTATTATGAGAATTCATCAGTTATGAATCAAATTAGGATTTTAAAATAAAATCATAGAGCTTTACTCCTCTAACCATGTGGTTAATTCTGTATCTCTTACCTTTTTTTTTTGGTATGGGATAGTCATGTTTAAGTTACAGTATACTTGCCGTACAAGCTTAGCATTTAATGTGTCTGACGCAATCCTTCTGCTGGCAGACCTTTCTGTATAGTCAGTGCCACTGCATTTGAGGTTTTGTGGATTGTAAGGGCTTCCCATTTTTAATTATTGCATTCTGCCAAATAAATGTCTCTTACTTCCTTATGTATATGATTTGTTCTATATTTTGTCTTTTTAAATGGTGAGGAGTTCTTCTGGTGACATATTAAGGCATTGTGAGAGTTTATCACAATGTCTGAATATTCTCATCTAAAGCAACTAACTGGATTATGCCTAACATTATGCTTTCTGGAGATACTATCCCCCTTTTTCCAAGATTCTGGAAAATCGTAATACTAAACAGTAGAGTCCTGATGTATTCAGAATTGAAAGAGATAGATGTCTAGAAATTATTAACATTAAGAACCCGTAACAAACTGAAGTTCTTTCTGCTAAATTGTTCTTGTGTTTTTGGATAGTTCTATATGTACCTATCACATTACAACCTTCAGAGCTGCAGGGACAAAATCTTGATAAATTTCCTCTCCTTTTCCCCTTCTCAAAGTTGCATCACTCAAATATTTAGAGTTCCTGGAGCTAGACTTTGAGAAAAACATGTTCACCTTCAGGTAACTGTTTCCACTATTATTTCCAGTTGTAGTCTTGGTAGCAGATGTCTTTCACTTGTGCTTGGTATGTTTAGCCTGGGTGATATAGATAGGGCCGTGCTTTTGGTTTTCCTTTCCTATATGGTGAACAAATGATATATGGGACACTGTGCCACCTCACTATTGCTGCTTCTAAACCAGTCATTCATTTTCACTGTAGCTTTAATGAAAAAGATACCTTTTTGGTTTATTGATTCTTTTTTGATTCTGTTGTGTTTCACTTTATGTTTCTGTCTTCCGTCTGTCATGACTCTTTCAATTAAGCCAGGATAACTTAAGCTAGGCTTTGAGTTTTTCCTAAAGTTTCCCATATTCTTTAAGGACAGTAGAATTGTTCTATTTTGGGGATGATAGTTTCAGATCTCACTGGAAGAGAAAGAAGGGGCTGCAGCATTATTTTGTGCAGATCTAACTCAACTTGGGATCCATGCACTTTGGACTCAAGAGAACCCAAATAGCCTGCATGTCAAGGTTTTGATCCATCCAGTCTTTAATGCAGCAGCTGCTGTCATTTGCTTGGTTGTGCTTTCAGCTACATTGCGACAGACTGCATGGCTCTAATTGGAAATATTTTGTGTGGAGGTGCAATGGACTTCTCAAGGGCTTGAAAGTGACATCTTCAGTAATTAAATGTTTGGGATTGCTTATCTTGCTAACTGTGCAAAAACATAACGGTAAGATTTCTTGGGCTATTTCTGCCAAGAGCAGAAGCATTAGTGGGTGTCGCATTTTGCTCAAAACTATCAGTGCCTTAGAAGGTTTGTAGTGCACATCTTCTCTCCATCACATTCCTTTTGCATCACATTTTGGCAACTGTCTAGGCATATAATTGTCTGTACCAACCTAGTAACTGGTTATTAACTCCATACATGTATGGTTTTATTTAATCTTTTTTTTTTGTCTGGCTAATTGCTGTTCCACCATTTTCAAACAGCCTTCTCAAGAGAATCTCTTATGGCAGGAAATAAATTAGCTTTCAGCTCTAAGAGCAAGAGAATCAGTTCCTTCTCACTGCCATTCAATGTTGGAGAGAACAGAGGCTTATCTTGGACTTAAAAGGACTGAACACTTCAGTTCTCCAATCCAAGGTCATTTTAGTTGCCCTATACAGTGTTATTTCACTGCAGTACTTTTTGAGTGAAGCATGTTCATTATAGTATACAGTACTTTGAGACAGTGTTCAAGAAAGTAATGGCATCACTTCATAGAATCAAAGAACGATAGGAGTTGGAGGGAACCTTTAGAGATCATCTAGGCCAACCCTCCTGCCAAAGCAGATCACCTAGATCAGGAGCCTGGGCACAGGAAAGTGCCCAGGCAGCTGTTGAAGACCTCGAAGGATAGAGACTCCACAACCTCCCTGGGCAGCCTGTACCAGGGCTCTGTCACCCTCACAGGGAAATAATTTTTCTTTATGTTTAACTGGAACTTTTTGTCTTCCAGCTTCATCCCATTACCCCTTGTTCTGTCACTAGACAAACCGGAAAAAAAATTATGTCCCAACCTCCTGATATCTACCATTTAGATATTTTTAATATTGATGAGATCCCCCCACAGTCTTCTCTTCTTCAGGCTGAACAGCCCCAGGTCCTGCAGCCTTTCCTCATAAGGAAGATGCTCCAATCCCCTGATCACTTTGGTGGTTCTGTGCTGGAATCTCTCTGGAAGTTCTCTCTCTTGAGCCCAGAACCAGACACAGGACTGACTACAGATGAGGCCTCGTCAGGGCAGAGTAGAGGGGGAGCAGAACCTCCCTCGACTTGCTGGCCACACTCTTCTTGATGCATCCCAGGATGCCATTGGCCTTCTTGGTCATGAGGGCACATTGCTGGCTCATGGTAAGTTTATTGTCAGCCAGGACTCTCTCCCGGGTCTCTCTCTGCAGAGCTGCTCTCCAGCAATTCAACCCCCAGCCTGTACTGGTGCATGGGGTTGTTCCTTCCCACATGCAGGACTCTGCACTTGTCCTTGTTGAATCTCATGAGGTTCCTCTCTGCACAACTCTCAAGCTGGTCAAGATCCTGCTGAATGTCAGCACAGCCTGCTGGGGAATCAGCCAGTCCTCCCAGTTTGGGGTTATCAGCCAATTTGCCGAGGGTATGCTCTGTCCCCTCATCCAGGTCACTGATGAAGATATTGAACTAGACTGGCTCCAGAACCGATCCCCGTGGAACTCCACTGGCCACAGGCCTCCAACTTGATTCTGTGCCATTGAACCCTCTGGGCTCTGTCATTCAGCCAGCTCTCGATCCACCTCACTGTCCACTCATCCAAGCCACACTGCCTGAGCTTTCTGAGGAGGATGTTATGGGAGACAGTGTCGAAAGCCTTGCAGAAGTCAAGGTAGATGACATCCGCTGCTATCCCCTCATCTAGCCAGCTGATTATGCACTCATAGAAGACTATCAGTTTGGTCAGACAGTTTGACTCCCCCGATAACCATCTTTTCCTTCATATGTTTATTCAAGACATTGAGGATGAATTGTTCCATCACTTTTCCAGGGATGGAGGTCAGGCTGACTAACCTCTAGTTTCCTGGGTCCTCCTTCCTCCCCTTTTTGAATAATGAAATTATTCAAATTTCAATTATTCAAATTATTTGTTGGTCTTTCTCTCCACTTGGTACTCATCTGCTGAGAACAGGAGTTACTCTTCTGCTATAGGTAAGCAGAACAAGTTAAGAAAAGAAGCTTCCTTGATTTAGGTTTTCAACTCTATAAATGACTCTGACAGCTCTTGTCTATCTGAATATGAGATGGAAGTTGTGCAAGCCACATCCCATAGGTATGTGGCTTCAGTGGGGCAAATCTGGATCTGTTCTTGAATAGAGGTTACTCATTCAAGAGTTGTTTCAAACTCCTTGATGACAGTTACTCTTTCTCTCATGTCCTGTGATGACAGTGGGAAAGCTTGCCTGATATTTGTGACATGTGGTTGCATGTACCCAAGTTAATTCTCAAACCAGTTCTTCTTACAAATGTAGTGTTTGATTGAATACCTACAAAGCTTGGAGAGGATGTTGATGTTAAGGCCTTGAGTAACCTGATAGAAATTGGCCTTGCTTTGAGTTTGAGTTTGGAGCAGATGACCTCCAAAGGTCCTTTGCAGTGTAAATTATTCTGTGATTTTTTTATATTGAAGATATTCCTAAGTGTGTGTGGAATTTGGCTCAAACCTTCCCAACAGGACTTTTCAATGAGCATCTGCTACACACATTTCTGTAGTATGTGTTGAATTACAGTTTCTGAACCTGTTTTGGAGAAGTTTGAAGGGAGTTCACTGGTCTTTGAAGTGTGACTATGTAAAGGCAACTTTGACAAAGCGGTGTACTCATCAGTAATTAGCACCTTGAGTTTATTAATCATGTTCTCTGTGAATTTTCCATCGCTTCTAGATTTTGTTCAAAAGATGTTTGCAATCGTCTAAGAAATCATTGCAGTTATAGAAAATGCAAAAAACCTTTTCAAGACTTAGCTTTCAATGAGGAGGGTAGGTAGACAGTCAAGATTTGCAAAATTAGCTAAATTCACAGAGCTTGATAATGTTGAAGTATAACCCTAGTTAGTCTGGATGTGTTAGCAGCTTTCTCAAACTTCACTGAATATCCCTTGACTGCTCTGTTACTCACTGGTTGCTCTGTATGTCTCCTGGTAGGTGTAATGTCTCATTTAAATGAGAAGATTCACGCTGTAACTGATTGTCGCACAAAATATCCCAGTGCTATGCTTTTCACTTGCTCTGTGTTGTGATTTGATAAAAATGTATTAGAAGTATTTCTAGCCTATGCTGATTTTTCAGTTTCTTTCTTAGACTTTCATTTGCAATTTTGGTGTTCTGTCTTAGTTTGTGAGCGATTGTGATTATTTATTGACGATTTTAACATGGCTTGTGTACTTTTAGCATATAAGCCCTTACTAGGTTTTTTTTTCAATTAAGAGGTAGAAAAACAGCTACCATTTACATTTCTTTTCTGAATGATATGATATCCCAACTTTTCCTTTTGAAAACCAGGCCCAGGCCGTATCTTTTTAAGGGAGATCATAAATTCCCAACTCTCAAAGAGGATGGCCCAGTGGTTATTCTTTACGCAGAAATGGGCACAAAAGATTTTGTCAAATTCCACAAGATTTTATCTGAGAAGGCGCAAAAGGAGGAAATTGTTTATGTTCTCCGACACTATGTTCAGGTATGCAATTCAAATGAACATCGATTCAGTAAACTCCTAAAATCCTTTCTCTTTATTGATTGCTTTTTGACGAAACACATTTTCTACCCTTATTTTTACACCTGCCTAAATCATGTGCAAAATGTATTCTAACTTTAAAACTTTGTAGCTGATGCAATTCACCCAATACAAACTTTGAAGCTGAGAGAACATGATAACATTATTATATCTTGCACTATTTGCATCACTGATTGATCTTGCAGTATCTCTCTTTGGGTTTTATGTCTGAGATTTGTATTATAAGATATTTTGGTTGAATCTTGGTGCAGTAGACTGGGTATATTAGTAACAAGCATTAGAAAAATGGAAAGTAGAATAGAAAATTACATTGAAAAAAATTAATTGTGCTTAGAAATTTACATATTTTCAGTGTAATCTCACATGTTCATTGTAGTACAGCAGCTTGGTCTATCACAGTCAACACCACTGACCGGTTTTTCAACACTTGCATTCTACAGTGTTGTCAGTATTTTTTCCTGAATGTTTCTGAATGCTTTTCTTAACTTGCTCACATCTCTGAAAGAAGACAAGACAAATACCAGTACATGGAACTGTATTGTTCCCAGTTTTGGTCATGGAAAGGTTTTTATAGTTTATATTTGAACTACAGTTTAGATAGTGTAGCTAACAGAAGAATAATCTGATAGAATGAGAGGTTGCTGTGGTTTACATATATCAAGCATTTCAGGAAGAGAAGATCCACAGTTTTCAGACAACTTTGAGTTGTTTGCTCACAATAATGAAATAGAGAATTTTAGGAAACCAGTCTCAAATACTAAGCTGTGCAGGATATAGTTTTTACTGAACTTCAGGTTCTTTTATACACTTTTATTCCGATTAAATGCCTACAGTTTCCTTGGTCTGACTACTTTATGCATCACAATCCCCGCAAATTTGGGTTCCCTGTCTTCCTGCGTTTTTTTCCCATTGAGACAGATTCTCCCTCACTTTTTTTTTTACATGAAATGCCAGAAGAGGGAGCATTGAGAGCAGAAGAGATGCAGTTAGAAATACTTGTTTGTTTTCAATAAATGGCAGCCTGGTTTTAGCAGTGATACTTACTAGATTTTCTTAATCCTCCTTGCAGAAAGTGATTATCTTGTTGATCACAATATTTTTAAATAATCAATCTGCGGAGAATTTCCTCCTAACATGCTGGAAGTCTGCCAAAATTACAAAGAAATACATAACATTTTAAGATTTTAAGATGTGAATTCTAAGGCATCAGTAATAGTATAGTGTGCTACCAGTTCTGCCTGTTCTAGTCTTTCTTCTAATATTGTGTGAAAGGACTACACTTTCAACACAGCTTTTCTGTGATCAGCAGGAGATAAAGGAAGTCCTTACTTTGTGTTACACACCACCTCAGTGGGCTGTCAGTATGCCTTACATGAATCTTGTCATTTGTTTGCTGTAGCATTTTGTACTTTGAATCATAAATTGAAAGATGAATTTATGACTGTCATAACTTTTAAGGTTACAGTATTAGATCATATTAATCTCTTATAAAGAGATTTAAGTTTATTTTTTGTTTTGTTAAAATACTATTGTGAAACAGAAACCAAGTTCCAGAAAAATGTATTTGTCTGGATATGGTGTAGAACTTGCAATAAAGAGCACGGAATATAAAGCAGTGGATGACACACAGGTGAAAGGTATGTGTTGGATTCTTTCTATTTATTTATGACATTTCACTTGAGTCACTATTGAAATATATTATAAGCTTCTTTTGTGAAGTCAGCAATGTTTTGAAGGTTATGCTTAATTCCTTTTTACAGAATGAAGCCTCAGGCATTAGAAACTAAGACATCAAAATATATGTGAGCATTTGTGAGCAGCTGTGCTTAAGATATAGTTCATTACCTAACCTCTAATTGTTCTTTTCTGTGGCTATTCAAAACGTAACCTATTCTTCTTCCTTTTCGTAAATACAAGATTGTTTAGCTTATGTTCTTCAGTGCCTTTATTTTTGTTGGCACCTGTAATATGCTAATTACTACAGTATGTAGACATTAGTGTTTCATGGGTGAGGCTTCCTTCTTCAAAGAGTTTGTGGAAATAACTGTCAGAATCTTCTGTAGAAAAGATGTACTGTATCATGGAGTTTGGTACCAGTGTATGTTACTACATATTGAAATGAGACATTTACCACAGAAAGTGGGTAGCTATGGCATTCTGACATGGTGTCATTACTTTGCTTGAACATTTACAAGATACAAAGAGAGATAGTTAATTCTCTGGTAAAACTGCAGTTTAATAGTCACATAAAAAATAATTTATTATTTTAAGGGAAGGAAACTGATCTCTGCCTTAGATCAAGTTCGAGCTGGAGATTCGGACAAGCATATCTTGAAGCATAAATTTGGTAGTCAGCAGCTGATAAGAGTTATACCTTAAACTGAGAAAATGGTTATTTTGGGAAGTGAACTATTTAATAACATCGATCTTATTTTTTTAAAAAAAATGTAACTGTTGAATAAATTATATTTGAAATTAATTTAAATGTTGTTAAGTTCTCTGAAATGGTTCATTCAGATGCCAAAATATGAATGCATAATTATAAATCTAGTAGAAATTACATCTGTGTTTTGATTGTACATTTCTATTAACCATTTTGTAATTCATAATACATCAGTAGTTTTCTTTGTTTATATTGTCTTACTTGTGTTATGTGTTCAGGAGCAAATGAGACAAAAGAAGAAGATGAGCAGGAGGAAGAGGAGGAAAGTGATGTCCAGGGATTTTTCTTTAGCAAATTAATGTGAGTTGATATAAGTTAAACGATAACTTCCACATTTGTTTCTGAAACCTGAACGTTTGGGTTTTTTTATACAAGTGAGATTTATGTTGCAAACTGTTTGACACTGGTGAAAATTCTGATTAATGTCGTTGTGTGTGTCATGGGAATGTAATGATGCAACAATTGTTTATTCTGCTCATCTCAATTTGTTGCTTTTAGTTTTCTAATTTTCTTAAAACAATTTACTGTAGACACTCTTAAGGAAAAATATTCCCTCTGGGCCACAGTCACAAAACCATAGAACACCAGGTTTTCTTCTCTATACCTACAGTGAGTTGTTGCTGCTACTTCTGTTTTCAGATAATTGGAATAAAAATATTGGTTTTCAAAATGCTAGTAGTAGTACAACAAACCCAAACCCATATGTTGTAGCTACGTAAGGTGTTTTTAGGATAGTCATTAATTTCTTAGAGTTAAGGAGTGATATTTCGTAGAAGTTATAGATGTTTTCTTATTTTGGAGTTAATGAATTTGTGTTCTATTCTAGCAGGAACTCTTTTATCTCCCAAGTTACAATCTGTTAGATAAAATTGAATGCTACTCTATTGAGGGCTTCTTCCAGTCCTATATTGATGGATTCATTCTGTGGTGGCAATCACCAAAAGCATTTTACTGTAATATATCCATTCAGTGAATCATTCTGGTGGTTTTTTTTTTCTCCTTCAACAAGAAACTCAAGAATATGGGTCTTCTCTAGAATTACTCTCTCTTTTATTTAAAGCTATAAGTAAACTTGTTTGTAGATATTCTCACCAAGCTGAAGGTCTACAGTTCAAAGCTGTTAATGCTGTGGAAATTCTCATCCCCTTTCTGTCTGTTTAAAGTAAGCACATTGAGACAAAAGTGCACCATGATCTGTAATACAACAAACTCTGTGTACAGTTAATCTATAGTACAGTTACTATGCAATTAGGAATACTACATTATGCTAGGGCAAAATAACTATACAGTTATCTATATTGTGTTTTATTAATTTATTCCATCAACATCGATGTGACAGGATTTGAGACTGATAACTATGAAATAGTTGAACTTCCTGTAATTAACTGAGTTTCAGTCATTGGATATCACATCTTCTCACTCCAAATCCTTACTTTTGGTTTAAGAATGATACAAAATTTGAAATCTTGCTTGCTACCCTAAAGATGCAGTATTAGCTGTGAGCAATACTGTGAATAAAAGCAGACAATGGTGGATGTCAACTGATTTTGCCTTGCCTTAAAATAAATAAATAAATGAATAAAATAGATAAATAAATAAATAAAATATTTTATTGTAGACAGATGCATCCTGATCTGAAGAACAATCTGAAAGAGTTTAAAAAACATCTAGTTGAAACCACGAACAACATGGAACCACTGAAGGTCTGGGAACTCCAGGGTATGTATTGCAGTTTCTGAATTAACATAGTACTCTTTAATTTTCCTTTGTCATGTACTGGAAGGGTGTATAGATATTTAACATAGATGAGTTGTGGAGTCTCCTTCTCTGGAGACATTCAAAACCCACTTGGAAGAGTTCCTGAGTGACCTACTTAGGTGGTCTTGTTCTGGCAGGGGGTTGGTCTAGATGACCTTTGAGGTCCCTTCCAGCCCTTAACATTCTGTGATTCTATGATTCTGATAAAAGCTTATTTTTTTAAAAAATATAAATATGGTTTCATAAAAAGGCAGCATTATATCAAGTATTTAAAAAGAGTGTGTTGGTATCTTGTCCTAGTATTATATGCTAGAAATTAAAGAACCATTGAAGTCATTGTATAAGATAGAGACTCATAACTAGTTTTCTTGATTTTATTTTTTTAAAGACCAAAGTTACACTGCCTGGTTTTCTGCCTGATGCATTATCTCAGATGATAAATTTAGTTTCAGTTTTTTTAATTTATTTTTTTTGAGAGACCAGGCAAAAAATATATTTCTGGTATGACTATGGAGTTGGTATGAAATACAGGTTAAGACACTTTGTTTAACTTGTAATTTTAACAGTGTGAACTCCAGTACACTGATAATTTTTTTTAATATAACATCAAATGGAAAAAAAACTTTTATAAGCTTTCCTGTGGAAAAGGAGAACAAATATGTAGAAGTCATCAGCACAGAAGCTGTTTCAAAACTGACCTACAGGATATTTTGTAGCTCAAATGGAATTATGACTTAATCTAAAATAGTTCTCTAAAATGTCACAACACTTAAGTTCAGGCAACTACATTTTGCCTGTTACATTCTTCAATCTTAGAAGATAGCCTGATCAAAACTGATTTGTCTTTATTTATTTCAACGAAAGAGACTGAGAAATCAGCTAAACTTCAGTTTCTTTTTAGGACCCTGTTACAATGCATGCTCAGCATTATGCAGTCTGAATCTAGCATTTGAGATAATTGTCATTTCCTTGCAGTCTTTTATCGATGAACTCCCCTTCAGCTGCAGGATTTATCTTGGTCCAACATTTAAAAAAAACCAAGCCAAAACATTGCATTTCAGTTCTCCTGAGAAACCTAGTGTGCAAATAAAAAGAAAATTATCTTTTTGTCTATCTACTTTTTCTTTACGCAGTTGAATACCACCTTGTTGATGTTCAGCCAGAAGCATCTATGAAACTTTGATCCCTTTAGTGTCTACCTTCAAAAGCCTGTACAAGGTCTCTATTTAGGGTTGGTCTTTTCTGTGGTGTCATGGCTATATAAATAAAAAAAATAAGTTGGTGCTGCTTCCCAAGCAATTAGTTCATACAATGTTGAAAGCAGTCAAGCACAGGGACTCTGTTCAGTGCCACAGAGACTGATGCTGGCTTGTGGTAAGTACAGTCAGGACCTCTTCAGACGGGAGATCTTCAGCCCTTTGTGTGGTGCAATTGTCCTGATAAGACTGAGTGCTTTCTCTAGGTCATTCTTAATGACTAATGATAGTGGCTGAGTTAATGGCTCAGCTACTCTCTGATTTCCTTTAATTAGTTAAATTTTTGCTTGAAAGCTGAATTTAACCAAAGCTGCTTCAGCTATAGGGCATGCTGCTTCAGCTATAGGGCATGCTGCTTCAGCTATAGGGCATGCTGCTTCTTATAAATGACCCTAAACAGCATTCAAGAGTTGTCTTTTAAACTCTGGGAATGATCAATTGGTGCTGTTTATTAATATCTGATTTTGGACTATTAGGTAAACCTTTATATGAGGCTGTCAAGAGGGCCATGAGAAATCTTGGAATGGACACCAGAATGTCAAAAAGGATTTGGCAGCTTAAAAATTGCCCTCGTGAGCGCTTCTCCTTTAGGCTTTCCAAATTTAACAAAACCTTGTGAACTCTTATCAAGCACTAAGAGTATTAGTACAAGTGTTGGGAACTTGGAAAAGCCCAGTAGCTTACTTCTCAAAAAATTGGACGAAGTGCAGGATGGCCAGGGTGTTTTAGGGCTGTGGCAACAACTGTACTGCTGATAAAAGAAGCCCAGAAATCAACCTTGGGCTAGAATCTACGTGCTGCATGCTGTTATAACAGTACTAAAACATGAAGTGCAGCATTGTTTATCTCCAAGCAGAATGGTACAATATCGAGCAACATTGCTCAAGCAGGAGGATGTGGAAAGTATCCTGCACTTCAAATCCAGTATCGCTATTGCCTATGCACAGTACAGAGGAATTGGAACATAATTGCCTGCAAACAATTAAACGAGTATATTCCAGTCGTCCAGATTTGAAAGATGCTCCTTTAAAAGATCCTGATAAGGAATTGTTTACTGATGGAAGTAGTTTTGTTCCAAAAGGAGAGTGGAAAGCTGGATATCAAGTTGTCAGTTTGGATGACAAAGTAGAAGCTAGACCCCTGCCAGTAAGTACATCTGCTCAAAAAAAGTTAATTGATTGCTTTGACTTGAGCTCTGGAATTACCAGAAAGAAAATGTGTTAATATATATGCTGATTTAAAAACATGCATTTGGGAGTCATACATGCTCATGGTGCAATCTGGAAGGAGGCAGGATTGTTATCCACTCAAGGAAATCCTATTAAGTATGGTAAGGAAATTATGAAAATATTCAAGGCTGATAATAAACCAAAAGAAATAGCATCAGTGTGCTGTAAAGCCCATCAATCAGGACTAAGTGACATACTTGGAGGAAACAGAAAGGCAGACAAAAAGACTAAAAGAGTGGCTACATCTGCTTTGATAGGAGCATTAATTCTGGACAGAATTTTGAAAATGGAAGCCCATAATACTCTGAAGTTAGCAAGAATACTAAAATGTATTAAGAATTCTGATAAATGCTGGCTGCCCAGATAGGTTGTTGAGTCTCCTTCTCTGGGGACATTCAAAACCCACCTGGATGAGTTCCTGTGTGACCTACTCTAGGTGGTCCTGCTCTAGCAGATGGGGGGATGGACTAGATGATCTTTTGAGCTCCCTTCCAACCCTTAAGATTCTGTGATTCTGTAAATGGTGGGAAATGCCCACCTAATAGTGTAGAGTAACTGTGCAGATAATGAAGGCATTAATGAAATGTGTACACAGTAACACTGTCCTGGTTTTGGCCCAGCCAGAACAAAGAACCAGGAGCAACCACTTACTCACTCCTCAGCCTCCTGCCAGGATGGGGAAAAGTAACAGAGATCCTTTGGAATGCCCTAAGGACAGAGAGGGCTCACTCGCCACTTATGGTCCCTGTTGAAACAGGCCAGAGTACTCAACTTGGGTAAGAAAAGGAAAATTTAATCTGCCACTAACTTTCATAGAATCATAGAGTGGTAGGGTTGGAAGGGACCTTTAGAGATCATGTAGTCCAACCCCCCTGCAGAAGCAGGTTCACCTAAATCAGGTCTCATAGGAACATGTCCAGGCGGGTCTTGAAGACCAAGGAAGGAGACTCCACAACCCCTCTGAGCAGCTTGTGCCACTGCCCTGTCACTCTCACAGTAAAATAGCTTTTTCTTATATTTAAGTGGAACTTTTTGTGTTGCAGCTTTATCCTGTTACCCCTTGTCCTGTTGCTAGCTACTATAGAAAAAAGGGATGCTCCAACCTCCTGACACCCATCATTTAGATAACAGACAACAACACAGACTGGGATGATGATGGGTGTGACCAGACCTTTAAGACCACCTCCCCGCCACCCCTCCCTCTTCCCAGGCTCAGAGCTCTGATCCTGGTGTCTTTACCTCCTCTCACCCTGAGCAGTGCAAGGGGCAGGGAATGGGAGTTTCACCAGTCCTTTCCAGATGGCTCCTGCTGTTTGTCTCTCCTCAGGGCAGGTGGGCTCCTCGCTGGTTCTCCCTGCTCCAGCACAGGGTCCCTCACACACCTGGCAGCCCTGCATCAGTTGCTCTGATGTGGTTTCATCCCAAGGGCTACAGCTCCTCTCCACCTCCTGTGCGGAGGTGTATGACTTTGGTTATATTTTTGTTGTATTTATGTAACAGAACGTATTATTTTAAATCTCAGAATGAATGGATTAAAAGTTTTAGTCATATGTTGTTGCATCAAATGTAGCTGTAATGATGAAGAAAATTTAATCTTACAGCTAATCCAGGCATTTGTCAGAATCCATGACCATATCTGTGTGTCTGTATGTCTTCTGCTGCCAGGATCCACAGCAAACCCACTAGATGGGAGAATCTTGACATTTAAATTTAAATAACAAAGATTGTTGTATTAACTGGTGATTTAAAGGAGCAACTGAATAGAGTAGAACAAGTAGCAAAATCAATTTGTGATCTTAGAGCTGCAACGGAGATGGGATAGTTAAATGAGTTACTACATAGACTTGGCCTCTCCCTTACTAGATGACCAGCAGATTTGCTGCAAACTTTACTTATTGTGCTTATCGTAATCATAGTTTGCATCGCTTTAAGCTGTTGCAAAAGAATGACCTTAAAAACCACAGCCAGGACTTTATGTAGTGTTACTCAAGAATTAGGAGACTTACGAGAAAATGAATAAATCTCATAGTCTCAAAGGGAGGAAATGTTAACACAAACAGTAAAAGACGAAGGGGAATTTTGTTTTCAACATAGGTCAGGGTGTTCTACATTTCAGAAGCTAGGTAAACATTAACCTGCCTATATATTCAGCTGTCAATGAGTGCAACATAATGATGTAAGTTAAAATTGACCAGAGAATGAACTTTTAGAGCTCCTTTTGGGGGCACCAATCCAGAAAGCACTCAAGACCTTCTTAGAGCATGCACGGTAGACCTTTAGAATAACATAGCAGTATTATAATAATACATGAAACTCTGACCAATAATGTAACAGAATGACAGTACATTTGTATGTTTTTAATGGTTTTGTGTGTAAGTACCACACAGAGAGCCCTATTGGTGTGCACCCAGGCTTGTGCAACCCTGAAATAAATCAGCAGTGTCTCTCTGGAGTGTGGAATTATTGGCATGTTGCACCACTGGGTAATGAATCTATTGTTTTGGAAAACAACCCAAGGTCTTCTGTTTTCGCTCAACTGTCTCAACTAGCAGATTATGAAGAAAAAGCATCATTGCTCTGAGGTAGTTAAGCAGACTGAATCCAATGGATGTGGAAGCACCTAGTATGTTATTGCCTTATCGTATTGATACCAGAATTGGATTTTCCGCACTCAAATTAGCCACCAGAGAAGGCTAACTAAATCCCCTTGTCTTTCCAGTGGACAGACAAATGGATTCCAAACTGTCCTGATGTATTAAAATTTACATCATTCTAGGAAAAAGCATAGAGAGAAGAATTAGGTTACCTCAAAATATTTGCTGGACACTTAAGACGACTGAAATTTGACAGTAGATAGGCCTTTCTTTCATGAGTTTCCATTTTTTCTTCTTATGAAATTTCTGCTCTTGAAAACTGTACAGCTCACATGCTCAATGATGCCTTCTACATCCAATATATGTGTTCTCTGAAAATCTTGTGAAGTACCAGATATGGGACAATCGTATTCTTTACTGGAGTTATGGGAGTCTGTGTGTTCGTGTGGATCTTGGTTTGAGCATGCTACTGATATTGGTATAATAGCACGTGATTAATTGTACAGTTTGTACAGTGCACTTTCGTAAATTCAGAATTTATATGTAGAATCTGTATGATTAAGACAGCTGAGCAGAATTCTATAGGAAAGCCTGAATTTAGTGTTTCCAACTTTTAAGTTCCCATCTCTTTGACCTTAATGACGTTACTTCATAATCTCTTACAATGTATAATTGAAACATAAAAAATGTTCATGATGCAAGTGTGTATGTGGAACAGTTTTCTGATTGTAGGCATTATTGACTGAGAGTGATATTTCCAGTGATTTTTATTTGTTTTTCCAGATCTTAGTTTTCAAGCAGCTTCTCGAATTATGTCTGCACCTGTTTATGATGCCTTAAAAGTAATGAAGGACATAGTTCAGAACTTCCCAGTAAGAGCCAGGTATGATACTTCAGCTTGTTTTTTTAAATACTGGTTTTACATTGCTGTTATAATTTAATGACAGTAATACACATTTCTCTCCAAATCCTGCAGCCTGATATTTTTGTTTCACAGTTTGCTAGATGTAATCCAGGCAATTTCATTGAGTAGAAAATAACTCCTTGGAGAGCTCATGATCAGCCTTTAAATGTTTCCTGACTGATGCAGGAGATACTATGAGCGCATCGTAATCCTTCAGGCACTTGCAGCTGAATGTCTAGCTCTCCCAGCTTTTACTGGAACAATATTTTCCCAGTTGGAAAATTCTGTTGAATTAATTGCAGATTTGCTCACAGTAGAAAGAGGCAAAATTTTGTTGCTACATTTAATAGGGGATCCACACACACAAGTTCTAAGCACAACATTGCTGATGAGTGGGCCTTGGCTACTGTACATAAGTGTTTTTACTGAGGAAGATCTGTCTTCTGTAACAAATTAATAAAAGATCAAGATAGAAATTACTTAAATAAAAACATTTTCCTCTGTGCTAGTATTAAAAATTACTCTTCCTGGAAGCCAATTGTATTGTGTTTGAGAAGTACTTTTCTTTCATAAGTTTGTCATGTAATTCTATCAGAAATACTTGCTTGAATTATTGAATTAAATATGGTGCTAAATAAGATTCTTAGCATGCTTTCATCTTTTACAACCCTTGTTTAATTATCAAAGTGTTTCATTGTCATCTCTGATTTTCTCATAGAGAAAACTTACCACTGTAATGGAAAAACTACCTTTGGAACATCTTGTTTTGAGGAAGCAAAATAACTTTTTTAATTCCTGAAACATAGTTCTCATGAAATAGTAAGGTACAAGTTTACACTTAGATTAGCAATCAGAAAATGTAGCTTTCTGTTAGCAGATAGTAGAAAAGTACATGATGTTGAACCAATTCTGTTCTTTAAGGACAGGAAAAAGTCAGTTTGAAGTATGGGTGACATTTAAATCATTGATCTTAAAAAGTCATTAAATTTTCACTACCCACTCTGACTGCTGCTGTGTGTTTGTGGCATTAGAGCACGATTTACCTACTCTTCAAACACTGTATTTTTATAAGTATAAAAAGGGTTCAGAATTATTAAAAGGGAAATTGCAATTCCTGTCCTGTGTGATTTTTTTTCTAATGTGCTAATCTAACGTGTTATTTTTAACCTGAGAAGTTACAAA
This sequence comes from Urocolius indicus, assembly GCA_013401255.1. Taxonomy (NCBI): domain Eukaryota; kingdom Metazoa; phylum Chordata; class Aves; order Coliiformes; family Coliidae; genus Urocolius; species Urocolius indicus. Next base: position 61,989 of record WBNH01004168.1, on the reverse strand, counting down.
TATTTAAATAATTTAAAGTTACCAGGTCTGCATTGACAATAAACTTAAATCAAAGGGGCATTGCGTGAAAACAGTGTGCAAAATATATTTCCTTATTAATCTCATTCATACTTGACCTGCTGAATCAAAACTACTGGTTTGGGGAAAAAAAACCACTTAGAATGAACAGGAAATGAAAAGATTTGGCTTACTGTGGATAGATTACTGATCATTATAATAGCAGTATTTTTGTTAAAATTTCACACTGATTAGCTATAAGAACAACCATTATAAGAACAACCAGCTATAAGAATAACCATTTATTAATTAAGAAAATTTGAAAGAGGCTGTGTAAAAATTTCAGAACTATAGTTAGGAAAATAAAAATTCAATATTATATATTCTTTCAAAGTGGAAGAATTCCTTAGACCATAAAATCTGAATATACCATTCTTCTGGAAGTTTCTTTCACTTTCTAGTTTATATGCTGCATGTTTGCATCTCAGTATTTCCAGTTGAAAAGGTTAGTCTGAGGTAGATTTCACAAAATGTCATCAGATGTGGACAGTGTAACAACTGATATGTCATGGCAGCATTTTGCTAATTCATTTTATAGGGTATTTTTCTTCTTTGTTTTGTTGTATACATTGTTACTGCATTCTTAAATAACAGATAATTATGAGAAACTTAATACTCTGTTACTTGCTATGGGTTTATCTTTCATGAATATTAATGGCATGAACAGTGAAAAGTTTCCTTTTTCCCCCTGATGTACAATATTATTGGCTACGTATTTTTCCAGGTAAGAATGAAGATGCATAAAATTATGTGATAGAAAATATTCAACCTTAAGGTCATACAACAATAGTCCTACATCATGTACTACATCATGTAGTATGATAAATCCTGTCCATTTATTTTCAAATACTAAACTTTCTCTTTAACGAGTCCTTAGCACTTAAATGTTTAGAAAAAACATGCATAAAACTTTGTGAGGCTCTGAACAAATTGAATAAAAGATGGAACTCTGATGTCTTTCACAGGTACTTTTACACTTGTTGCCTCAAATTGCTAGTGCATTTCTCAAGGTTCAGTCATCACATTTTCTGCGAAAAATCTTGTTAAAAGACTCCTGCATTGTCAACTGCTGTGCATAGACAAGGATCTAGTTAATGATTCCTTAGTGTAGTGCTTTCTTATTACCAAAAGTGTTATCAGTAAATCTTACTTTCTGCTGTGTAGTGCTTAAGTGCTAACACCGAGCTGGCTTCCTTTTCTCCTTTCCGCCTTTTTATTATTGTCATGTTCATTTTTTATGTTTCTGCCTTTGGAAATCTTTGGAAGGAATTAGTTTGTTCTTTTTATTTCTGCAGTTTTTATTACTTGTGTATGCAGAATGAAACATTGATTCTGAGAGCTGCAGGCCCTACTATTGTTTATATTGAGTTTAGCAAGTTAGAAGTCAGAGCTTCTTTTTTCCTAAAGTGCTTTTCACTTCAGGATTCTCGAAAACTATTGCTGTGAATCAGAATAATAGTTGTGATAGTGTTGCTACACACTAAACTTCAACTTTGCTAAGGAATCCTCCTGTTAAGTAGCTATTTTACTCGTTGGAGCAAACTCTTGGTTATAATTCCCATCATTTACAGATGTTCTTTTAATAAGAAGTTCTGTAATGCTCCTAAATTATGTGTATTGCTAGTAGAAAGTCCCTTTAAAGCAGTGTCCTACTTACTCAGCTTTTGAGACTTCTGACTTGGTAGTGTTATTCCCCAATCCTTCTCCATTTTTCTAAATTTACATTTGACTTCAAATGCTCTTTTCTTTGTACTTATTTTCTTTTAATATTTTAAAAAATCTTAAGTGATATTTCTTTTTCAACAGAAATGTTTATATTTTCTTGCTTTCTGTTCTACAGTTTTTATTTCAAAACAAGTGAACACAAAATAGTACAATATAAGATTATTTACTCAGTATTGAATACACTTACTACATTCTTTGTGTATAAGAGAGTACCTAGCTTTATGAGAAAGAGTTTAGTTAATTGAACGATACTAAGCAAGTAATGAAGCTCATTCTACAGTGGCTACTGCTAATATGTTTGAGCCCTCTTGACTGGTTTTTAGTGCTGTCTTTGACATCACAGTTTACATTTGAAAAAAAGAAAGAAAGTTGACATCGTACTTATTTTGAGCCAAGGAAAGCCCACCAAGTATGGGTTGGTATAAATACAGCTCCTTCTTGATCCTCCGTATCCNATCTTATTTCAGACATGTTGGGGAAAAATGTGGCATTCACTAGCAAGATCTATTCTGAATCAGTTTATTTTTGGGAGATGGTGAGAATTTATATTATTAAATAACTACTTTATTATCCATAAATATTTAATGTGGCTTAGTAGGATCATTCTCAGTTTGTTTAGTTAACTTTTGGGTTTAAGATAAATCCACTTTTTTTCTTAAAGCCCCATACAGATTTACTAAAATATGTNCACATGGTCCAGAAGGGATCTACAGTGACAAAAATAATTCCCAGAATATTTAGAGAGTGTGAATGGAATAAGGGTATTTAGCTGTCCTGAAATGTGTAATAATATGTAATAATAATAACGTTTAATAATTTTGTAAACGAAGCTTGGAAGTAATAGTGTTTGCACTTAACAAGTAGTCTCTTTCATTGCATGGAAAGCTTGACTAATTGATTGAGGTGATTTCATGTCTTATTTCAGACATGTTGGGGAAAAATGTGGCATTCACTAGCAAGATCTATTCTAAATCAGTTTATTTTTGGGAGGTGGTGAGAATTTATATTATTAAATAACTGCTTTATTATCCATAAATATTTAATGTGGCTTAGTAGGATCATTCTCAGTTTGTTTAGTTAACTTTTGGGTTTAAGATAAATCCACTTTTTTTCTTAAAGCCCCATACAGATTTACTAAAATATGTGCAGTCATGTTTTAAAAAAAAAATCTGTGTAGGCAACTAAAGTATTTATTTTGGCATTTATTGGGAGTATCAAATTTAAGTTAATACAATTTAGGATTTCCTAAAACATGCAGAGGTGAGCTTGCCTCTGGGGTATTTTATGAGAGCCTAGTAATTATAAACTTCACATACAACATATTGTAACAGTGGAAGTTCAGCTAGTCTTTCTGTCATGGTTTGACATGACAGACATTTCTGGCTGTAAAGATGGCTCCTGGAAGAAGTTGCTCAAAACTCTGAATGAATTAGACATCTTTCTGATCACTTTTTAAGAAGAAGCCAAAAGAGGGGAGGGTTTTTTCCTGTTCCTTCTTCTTCTGTCCTGTCTGTTTTTTTCTGGCTGGTGGTGGTGCAAGGAATGGGAAGAGAGAGAGAGGAGCAACCATGTGGACTCTGTATCCGCAACCACTGCGTCCTGTGAGAGGAATGGGAAGAGAGAGAGTCACTGACATTGAGGGAAGAGAGGAGGAGGTGTGCTGGAGCAGAGACTCCCCTGCATCCTATGGAGAGGACTGGTGAAGCAGAGGTTTGTTTGCATTTCATTAAAGACTCTGCCTCAGTGGTGCCTCTCTGCTAGCTGGGCCAAGACAGGTAGAATGACTAAGGAAATAAAGATTTTAACTGTCTCTGAATTATTAACATTTTCAAGAGTCTCAGCCTGTAAATCTCTTTTCTAACCTCAGATAATTTTATAGCAGTCGTTCTTTGCATATTTTACTTTCCTTTTGCCAAAACATCAAGGTATATTCCTGGCCTTCTGTGGTGTAATGTTGAGTAGCATGGAGTTAGTAACAGTAACTTAAAATATACAAATATTTTATTTGTTTAGGTAAGGATTTAGATGATCAAAACTACATTTTTATAATATACATGCCATTTTCTAGGGGGGAAATAAACAAGGAAAGATTGAGAGCGGTAAAAAATAACGTTTATAATAATACTTCAACAAAACCTAGCATACATTTGAAACCTGTGTGTACTAGAGTACCATAGAAAAAAATGTTTGTTTTTGCAACAAAATATTTATGCATTATGCTCTTTTTCCTTAATTACAGCATTCTTCCATTACAGTACATTCAATATGGTATTGGTATACATGTTATATGTTTAAAAATACAGTGGTTGAGTGATAGCAATACTTTATTTCTGCAGATCACTGACCAGAGTGCCTGTAGACAAGAAAATGCGAAATGAAATCAAAGAAAATCAGAAGGTTTGTTTTATTTCTTTAAGTGGATACTTGAGCTACTATCATATTACTGCTTTTGGATTGTCATTACTGCTTTTGGATTGTCATCACTGTAGCAACTTTCACCTGGCATCTATCAGAGAAAAAGAGCTAATTGTTCTAAACATCTTTTACTAAAGAAATAACGTTGAAATAATCAGTTCGGGTTTTTTACTTTCTGCTATTCTTGGCACTTTTTTCCTTCCTTCTTTTGATTTTACAAAATTAGGCAACAGCAAACAATTTTTATGAGGCATTGTATTCCGTCATAAATGGTGTGCTGTGAGAGAAAATTAGGTATCTATAGAGCTTTGGTGTTGAATTTACACCTGATGCTTATACTATAGTCAGCACACGGTAGCTTTGAGCTTTCCATGTTTTCAGATCATTTATACAACTATTCTCTGCCAGATATTTTGAACATCATCTACAGTATATGGTAGTTTTATTTTCATGCATGATGCACTGCATCTTTTGTGCCTTGTATCACATGAAGAGTTATTCTTCATGTGAATTCTTTCACTTTTCTGAGATGCCACTTTGTGTTTATCAAGTTCATGATAGCTGTTGTATTTTGTGTCACAGGTTCAGTTTGGATTTTTTTCTTTCAAGTTGAGTCTTAAATGTTAGCCACCATGTGAAACGTGGATATGAAATCGCATCCATAGCTCTGTCCCTAATCTTGATCTTAGGAACATATATTTTCACGTGGTGTTAATACTGGCCAACCACCATAATTAAAGATACTTCTTTCTTAGAGCACTCCTGTACGTTTGCAACATTTCCATGTATCATTTTGCTTTGTAACCATTTTGGTATCATCTTCTTGCCTTGCCAAGACTAGTACCTGCTGGGGAATGCCTTTCCAGGTTTTTTTCCACCTTCAAAAACAGTGACAGTGAACAATGTCCCTGTTGCACTGATGCAGCCTTCTCATAAACAGCCTGTCATCTCTGTTGAGGCAAAAATGTCACATAAATGTGTTAGAGCTCGCCACCATGCAAAACCAATGTAAGGCTTTCCAATCTGGAGTATTTTCTGCCCATATAGTGACAGGCTCAACTGTTACGTTCTTGTAAACAGTTATGCCAACAATTGTATTGGGCTTTTTTTGTCCATAGGTGATCACATGTGGGACTGGTGTACTGAGAATATATTTCACATGTCTCAGCAGTTCACTTTCTTGAGCTCTTCAGCTTTTTTGTGTGCAGGGTGCACGTTTGATTCTTTGGTTTTCACAGAAATCTAAGAGTGGACTTAACTTTACACAGGCCTCTTGTTGCTTGCGGTAGTCAGAAGTCCCATAGCTCTTGCTCAAGGGAGCAAATCAGTATTTGTATCCTGTTTCATTCTTTTCTGGGTAGAGCTGAAATACACGTTTTTCAATATCTTTGTTGTTAGGGATATAGTCAGGAGAATGCAAAAACAAAGCTCTGATCTTAGTTGCTCCAGAGTATGAGTGTTCTTGATGAAGTCTTTACAACGTCCTTCTTGGGTTGCAGCCCTGTGAACACAAGTCAAAACCAACTGCTTAATCAAAAACTATTCTTCTACGTCAAAATGAAGAAAAAAAAAAAAAAAAGTAAAGATGTATCAGGAATTTAAATGGCTATTACTAGACAGAAGAATTGAGATGGTAACTAAGATTTGGTTTGAAATGAAGATGTCTACATTTAAGCACATCTATATGCTATCTGAACTCCTGCTATGACAATGAAGATGTAGTCAATGGCCATCAAAACCAGTTTTGCTCACTCAGTGGTTGTTTTGTGAGGCATGATCAAGTTGCCTAAACCTGAATTTCTGATGTCAATTGAGATGCCGTCAGGCTATCCAAGATAGCCACCTGGGTCAGGCAGATGTGTGTGCTGGGACATCTGTTCCCTTCTGCCTGATCCACACTTATGAGTCCAAGGTACCTTGTCCTGAAACAAATGACATTGGATATCTGTGTGGTTGGTCAAATGGATCACTCCACTCCTGTAATTCTGTAATCTTTTTGATATTTACAAATATCTAAATGGTGGATGTCAGGAGGTTGGGATATCCCTTTATTCTATAGTATCTAGCAACAGGAAAAGGTGTAATGGGATGAAGCTGGAACACAAAAAGTTCCATTTAAATGTAAGAAAAAACTATTTCACTGTGAGGGTGAGAGAGCACTGGCACAGGCTGCCCAGGGAGGGTGTGGAGTCTCCTTCCTTGGAGATCTTCAAGATCTGCCTGGACATGTTCCTACACAACCTGATCTAGGTGAACTTGCTTCTGTAGGAGGGTTGGACTAGATGGTCTCTAGAGGTCCCTTCCAACCCTACCATTCTATGATTCTAAGAGGATCTTGGATATCTCACACATTTAAGTTGAAATTCCATTCTACATCCTACCTGTAGTCTGAAGGATACAAGCCTTTAGACAGCTGAAAGGTAAAATCTATTGAATAGAAGTAGGGAAACTTCTTGAACGCTGCTGCTAGCACACAATAAATTGGCATATGCCTTCTTGAATTGCAACACATCCATCTAGCAGCAGGAGAGATATGTTCTCATGCTGTGTGTAACTGGATGATACCCTCTCAAGATAATGAAAGCTGAATAGGAAATGCAGTGAGGAGAAATAAAGGTATTAAAAGTGGAAAGGCATGTGATGATTTAGGTGTAATGAATTGATACCTAACTAAGAAATAAACAAAGAACTGCTATAGATAAAAGAAAAAAAACTCATTAAACACAATTTGTAATTTCCAGCATTATTTGCTGACAGTTTAGCAAGAAAATACTATATGAATATTATCAGTATTAAATTCTAGTCTTGGATGTGTAAATACTCCTTCCACCAAAGCTGTTGTGACAAATGCATGCTCTTCTGAATGATCAAATGCCTAGCATCTAAATTGTATAATGAGTCTCAGCTGTGATTCAGCTTAGTTCTTTTCCTACTGCAGTATGAAGGATTTGAAAAAGTTTTAGACTTCCATCACCCCCATTTATCAGTGACTGATAATTTTCTCATTGTTCTTGCATTCATTTTAGTTAGTATTAGGATTTAATGACCTACATCAGCCAGTTCCCAAGTATGTGCGTTTACATAAGTATCTGGGCTTATAGGAATGTGTCGTGGTTTCTGCCCATCAGGGAACAAAAGACCACGATTAGCCTCAAGTACCGAAGACTTAAGGATTGCTAAAGGGCAGGGAGAGCTTAATTGCCGCTTAAGGTGCAGGACAAAACAGACCAGGCTACTCGGCTTGGGGAAGAAAACAGAAAACAATTTAATACCAACTAAAACATAAAACCCCAAAAACCAGAACCAAAACAAAACAACACAGAATGGTACAGAGATGAAGAGTCCGACCAGCCCTTTAAGACCACCTGCTCCCCACCCCTCTCCTCTTCCCGGGCTCAGAGCCCTGATCCCGGTGTTTTATACCTCCGTCCCCCCTGAACGGCCCAGGGGGGCAGGGAGTGGGGGTTTCAGTCAGTCCGTTCCTGGTGGCTTCTGCCGTTTGTCTCACCTCAGGGCAAGTGGGTTCTGCACCAGTCCTCCTTGCAAGTCCGTGAGGTACCACACACACATGGCAGCCCTGCACGGGCTGCACCGACGCACATTTGTCCCAAAGCCCTGCACGGGCTGCACCGATGCTCATTTGTCCCAAAAGTTGCTGCTCCTCTCTGCCTCTCGTGTGGGGCTGCTCTGCGGTGCACAGGCTCTCCAGCATGTCCTGTGCCATGACCGCCTCCCCCACACAGTCTCTGGCCCGTCCGGGCACACTCACATGAAGTTGCTGCTGCTGATCCATAGGTTGCAGGGGTACCGGCTGCACTCTCACCACGGCTTGCAGAGGGGTCTCTGGTCTGATGCTCCATCCTTCCTCCTTCTCCGACTGTGGGGTCCGCATGGTCGCCTCCATCTTGTACCACTCTTACACCTCCTGCCTCGCACCTCAAATTCCCGTCCCTAAATAGTGATCGCAGAGGCGCCAGATTGGCCCAGCCGGGCCGGGGGGTGGGTCTGAACCCAGGAGTCGGGGGAGAGTCTAAAAAACTTTTACCGGGTCTTCACTGCAACCCGCTCCCCCTGTTACTAAACAAAAGCAACTCCTTGCTAAACCATGACAGAATGACCAGTAAGCTTTCAGTAAGAGATCTCTTATCCTAAACGCTGATTTCAGTGCTGCAAGCAGAGGGCCTGTTCTAGCTGATCTCATAAGACCTGTGCAAGAGCACTGAAGGATGCTGGTAAGATTTTTTGAGACTGTAATTCTCTTTATTGTTTGCTCCCTGAGTGCAGTGACTTTAAGGAGAGGGTTTCTATGGTTGCAGTACTTCATGGCACAATGCTGGTATTAAAACTGTGACCCAAGTTGGATTTGGTAAATGCAGAAAAGGTCCAGATATGCCTAGAACTTCGAGTGCTTTTCTTGTACTGGGGCGTCTCATCGCTGTTTGCCTGGCTGTTTAATTTTGCCCCATCTGCTTGTTTTGATTGTGTCTCAGGATGAAACTCTGTAGGTAAACTGATCAGAAATTTTACCTGCTTCAAAGGCACTTGACATTGTTGGGCACCTGTGAATTTCAACTACTTAGAAAGGATGGGTGGAGTGGGACCTTGAGAAGGCTTGTAATTCTGTGTGAAGCTATGATAGGAAAAATGCAGATACCAGACACAAGCCACGACTTCTAGTTTTCATCTTAACAGTTGCATGAGGTTTAACAAAGATAAATATGAAGTCTTGCACTTGAACCAGAGTAATCCAAGCAGCAGTTAGTTGTAAAGATAGAAGTCTTTCCTCTTCTGTACCAAGTTTGGGGACATAAAACCAAATAAATCTGTAGTTTATATGACTGAGAGTAAAGTGAGTTTTACAAATTAGAAAAGCAGTTAAATTATTTCCTTTTAGTTTTCCATATCAGACCACAGGAAACTTACTGCCATGCATTTGTGCTCCTCATTGTTGAAAACCTACAGACAGGCATTTTTTAGTAGGTGACTACTAAAATTTTCATGAAAGATAAGTAACTCAATTTAAAATGTATTTCTTAGCATTAAAGGGATGTGGCCCCTCCCAAATCCACAATATTCTTCTCATTACATATATATATTCAAACTCAGATATAGTTAGATACTTTAGACGAGCATAAGTAGTTATACTACTCTTTTGTAAATCTGCATACAAAAAAAAGCAATGAAAGCACTACAAAGTTCAGGTTACATCGTTGGAATAAACTAAATTTCCAAAGTTCAAAAGCAGTTTTCCAAGGTCTAAGAGAGATTTTAGACTTTGATAAAACATTTTTCTGTGTTAGGCTCAGGCTTATCACAGCTGCATTTGTCCTTCATGGAAAACCTTGCCTTTCATACACTGGTATTAGGTGCAATTACATATTTCTATTCTGCTTTGGGTTGTGAAAATGTTTATATATACTAAAGAATATGGTACCTTTTCAATGAATGATGAGTAATAACCACATATGTTGGATTATGAGGAGCTTCAAGTAAACTTGTATCTCATTTATATGGCGTTGCACTCATGATGCCACAAACCAGTTGGCTTTAGGCATTCTTACCTCTATGTGAAAGTAACCACACTATTTGAAAGAAATAATGTCTCTTTCAATGTTTTCACTTTTTTTTGTCTCCCATTTGTGACAGACTTTTAAGTGGAGTAATAATATGCAGTTGCTCAGTCTAGGCGTGGTTTTGTTCAAAGTGTGTTTTTTGTTTACGTTTAACATTATTCAGCAAGTGGGAGCTAAATGGGAAAAACAGATCTTTCTCAACTTGCTGCTTTTCTGCATATTTTTCATGCTTTCCGTTCCTCTATTGGGAATTAAGACAGATCTGGAAATCTGACTATGTCTCATAGAGTGAGTTGGCATAAACTACTGCTGTTGCTCCCATTACTTATCTTGCTATAGATACCATAGTTTGTGGATTCTTCTTCTTTACAAAGCAATGATTTACTATGCTATCTTTTTCTGATTTATGTTTTTCCAAGGTTCCTTTTTTAGGTGAGGTAGCATGTTTCCAGTCTGTCTTTCCTAATTCCCCAATTGCGCCTACACCCAACTGTAGTCCTCAATTGTAACAATTGCAACTACACCTTTGTTGAAATTCATAGAATCATAGAATGGTAGGGTTGGAAGGGATCTCTAGAGATCATCTATTCCAACCCCCCTGCAGAAGCAGGTTCACCTAGATCAGGTCGCGTAGGAACGTATCCAGGCGGGTCTTGAAGACCTCCAAGGAAGGAGACTCCACAATGTTGAGCAAGCTTGTTTCAGATGGAGGTCTGAAGGACACATGTAAGGTCTCCCTTTGTTGAATCTAGAAGTGATTTTTCAAACACTTTGCACACACATACAGAAATATGGCTTGTATTTTCACTTTCTGTTGGCACACTGAGAATATGCCCTTGAGAATGTGTCCTTGTCTCTATCGTGTACAGGTAGGGATGCTGTAGACGTTTGGAGAGGAATTATGAGCTATTTTCATTTGTAGTTGTACATTTGAAAGTGTGTTAAACAGCACTCATTAAAGTATATTGTCAATATTTTTATCAACAATACTTGGCTAAAAAGAGAAATTTTCTGGAAAAGATTTGATGTATCTCTTTTGCAGAATTACTTGTTTTTTTTAACAAATATTTATATGTGTTGACTTACAACTAAATAAGTTAGCAGTACTTTTTGCTTTGTAGTATATTCAGGAAATACTTGGAATCCAACCTGGAGAAGCACGTTTATTTCTCAATGGCCTTCATATTGACCTTGATTTTCATGATCCTTTTAGGTAAGATGGTACATTTTGTTTTAAGATTGCAGAATTACTAATAATACTGAAAGAGTTGGGCTCATGGTGATAGTTAATCTCATCTGTTCTATCCTGGGGTCAGGAGGTATTCCAATAGAGGTAATACTAATTTTGCTTTGAATATGAACGTTGTATAAGTAGTTGAGAACAACATTTTCCCTTGGAATGTATTTCTTAATTTGCTTACAATTTTACAACTCGTCATGTTTTCCAAAAGTCATTTGGAAATTGAAGGAATCCAGGATGTATGTATAAAAAGATGAGGAGAGTGCTTCATAAAAAGTAACTTTAATCTATATTTCTTAAACATTACAACCAAATTGCAGGCATGAAATTTAGAAATAAAAGACCTTGGATTATTTTTTGCATGCTTCTTGTCTTGGATTTGACTTGTGAGTGAGTCTGGCCACCTTTTATAAGTACTGTTGATGCAGAACTAATATGTCTTTTGGTATAACAGTAACTAAACAGCCCCAAGTCCTGCAGCCTTTCCTCTTAAGGAAGATGCTCCAGTTCCCTGATCATCTTGGTGGCCCTGTGCTAGACTCTGTCCAGAAGTTCTCTGTCCCTCTTGAGCTGGGGAGCCCAAAACTGGACACAGGACTCCAGATGAGGCCTCACCAGGGCAGAGTAGAGGAGGAGCAGAACCTCCCTCAACCTGCTGGCCACACTCTTCTTGATGCATCTCAAAATGACATTCCTTTGTATAAAATAAATGTCAATTTAAAGAAGAGTTGTATAATCTGTTATAATTCTGTTTTGAATGAAGTTTGCATTCATATAGTGTTACTGATCTTATTTTAACACATTTGACTGCAGGAGAATACAAAAATTGCTTTTAATACTAAAAATAATTCTCACATTAATAGCCTTTGAAAAATTTGTATGTCATGATGAGTTCTGTGTGAACATTATGCACTTTTTTTTTGCTGAAAAAGTATCTTAGAGACTCTTAAACTGGAAGGAAAAGTGATGCATGGTCTTTATGAACTTGGAATCAAAGAGGAGATCCTGACTAAATTTATGAGGCTGCATATACATCCCACAGACAACAGTTACGCGCTAGATATTCGTCACTCTTCAATCATAGTAAGTAACTAAACAAGTATTTATTTAAATATTATGTCTTTGATAGTGCTCTGTATGAGACAGTGTATCTTTTTTTCGAAAGATGAATTGAAGTACTAGGCATAAAACCATATCTCAATAAGCAGTTTAAAATATTTTGCACGATGATATCCCTTCTATATATTTTAGGAGTAATTTTCTCTGGCCTATACGTTATTAAAATCTTAAGATGTAGGATGTTTAAAAGAAAAGTGGAACGTATATGAGAGTAGATGCACCCTTACAGCTATAGCATTTGACTTGACTGCAATTAATCTAGCCACATACTATCTTTGTGTTGTGCCAGTCTGCTAAATGTACTTTATAGGTACAGAAGTGAATTGTGGGCAGTTTAAATATTTTGGTTGTCATCATCCAATGACTCCAGTTTTCTCCCGTCTTCAAAATGTATTCGGTTCTCATTACAAAAGTTATATGGCAGTGGAAGAGGGACTAAAATACCAGTTTTCTTCACCTGAAGAAAAAGTATTTCACTTTTCAGTTTGACCACGTATTAATAAGTTATTTTGATATTTGTTAAGTGCTGCTGCAGGTTATAGACAAAAGACCTTATTTATCTTAGAAGACAGTTATGCTGGGTTACATGTATCTGTATGATATGCTGTTATGACTTTTCCACTGTGAAAGTGGTTTCCACAGTTCAAAAAATGGTTTTGTTGACATCCTGATATGGAATACAAATGGTCTTTTTTTTTTTTGCCTTTTCCATACATGACTGGTTTTATTACATATTGCAAATAAAAACCTTGAATAGTTTGATTGAAAAGAAGAAAAAATTATTTTGCAAACTATTTTCTTTTACTTTGTCAAAAAGATAAAACGTGTTAATCTTTCCAGGCTTTATTTGTGTTAAAAAAATATATTTATTTATACATAATATATTTTACTCAGTGTTTAATGTGTGTTTTTTACTTGGCTGTCTGTTTTTGTTTCAGTGGGTTAATAATATAGAGCAAGATGACAGCTACAGCACCTGGCCTGCAAGCTATCAGGAACTGCTAAAACCCACATTTCCCGGAGTTATACAGCAGATTAGACGCAATTTATATAATTTGGTATGTTTGGACAACTTAATTTTATGTATTAATATGTGGATGGGCAATTGTTAAGATGGGTTAGAAGTTCATGTTTCCTAGGTGGGTCTGCTAATACTACTAGAAATCTTTTTGTCTAGTAAGTCATATGCCGTTATTAGTCTGATTTCGAGAACTGGACTTGAGCAGTTTTGTCAGGAGCTTTTCTGTTCTTTTCCACGCTACATATAGATAATTCTGTACTCTCAATGAATTTTCTTCATAATACACTACTGAGAGAAGTAAATGAATACCAACTTAGAGATGATTAATTGAAGTACAAAAGTATTTAAGTTAGGAAGCATACTAATTATTAATGTCTTACAGTCCAATTTTTTACTCCGTATATAACATTCTTTATCAATAAGTTAAGGAAACAGCTATTAGTGGTTTAAATAAAAATTGAAATTACAGAAGATAATTCCATGAATGATAGAATCATAGATTGGTTTGAGCTGAAAGGGACCTTTAAAGGTCATCTAGTCCAATTCTCCTATAATAAGCAAGGACATCTTCAACTAGATCAGGTTGCTCAGAGCTCCATCCAACTTCACCTGGAACACTTCGTATGATGGGTCATCCGTAACATGTCTGGATGACCTGTTTTCTTTTGATGCATGTTGTGTCTCCTCACCATCATCTCTTCATATCCAATCTAAATGTAGACTCTTGTAGTTTAAAACTGTTACTTCTTATTCCGTCATTAATTGTCACTACTGTGTTGCTACTGTGCCTCCTTTTAAGTATTGAAAGGCTTGCTGAGATGTCCCTGGAGCCTTCTCCGCTCTGAACAACTCCAATTTTCTCAGCCTGTCTTCATCGCTCTCATAGTTTTTTTGGCACTCTTATGGACCTGCTCCAACAGGTCCATGTCTTTCCTGTACCAAGCACCACAGAGGTGGGTGCAGTACTGCAGGAGTCTTGCCAGAGCAGAGGAGGAAAATCACCTCCCTCAGCTTGCTGGCCACTTTTCTTCTTACGCAGCCCAGGATAGGGTTGGCTCATTGGGCTCTGTGTGCACATTGATGGCTCGTGTTCAGCTTTTCATCTACCAGTACACCCAAGTCCTGTTCACAGAGCTGCTCTCAATCCCTTTATTCTCCAGCCTGCGTTGCTATTGGGGATTGCCCTGACTCAGGTGCAGGACCTTGCACTTGGCCTTGTTGAACTTCATGAGGTTCACATGAGTGCACTCCTCAAGCCCATCCAGGTCCCTCCCTTCCCTCCAGCGCATCAACTGCACCACTCAGCTTGGCAGTGCTCTAAGTTGCAGAGCATGCACTTGATCCCACTGTCTACATTGCTGAAGAAAATGGTAAACAATACTGCTCCCAAGACAGACTGCTGAGGAACATCACTTGTCACTGATCTCCATCCACACATTGAACCAATGACCACTGCCCTCTGGATGTGATCATCCAGCCAATTCCTCATCCACCAAACAGTCAAACCATCAAATCCATCTCTCCAATTCAGAGAGAAGGATTTTGTGGGCAACGCTGTCAAAGGCCTTACAGAAATCCAGACAAACAATATCCATAGCTCTTCCCTTATCCACCAATGTCAAGCAAAATACAAGCCATATGTAATAAAACCCCCTGTGTTTATAATGCAGCGTAAGATGTTTGTGATATGAAGTAGATTGCATTACATATTCAAAGTTAAATATTGGCATAGATTTATGTAACAGCTGTATTATAGAAATCAACGACATTTAGGTATAATCTGAGGGAGGGTGTGTTCAAAATGTTTAAAAGTTTTCTCCTGCATTTTAGCTACTAGAGCAAAATTACAATATGTTCTAAGGAGAGTACATTTTTGCAGTGCTAAGCTGAATAAATAAGGTATGAATGTCATAATTAAATCTGCATGAACATCATCTACCTATGCAGACAGATCCCAGTTTTACATTCTCTCCATGCCTGAAAGATTCTACAATAAGGGAAAGAGTGAATACAAAGATATGTGAGACAGGAAGGAAGAGCTCTTCTCCAGTGCACCATTTTTTAATTAAAATTTTAAGTCAATATATTCTGTTTATTTATTTTAGTTTGGTTTTCACATCAGAAGGGAGTTAGATGAAAGAAGTAATTGAAAAATCAGCATTAGATCCATTTAATTAAACATCAAGTTCATTAATAAAAACAAAGTATTGGCAGAGTCTTTCAAAGGAGAGTAGTGATATCACTTGGTTTGGAGTTCAATAAATACTGTTTTCAGTATTTGGTCCAAATTCATTAATTCTGAAGTTACTTTCATTTGTACTCTTAACGTTTGTTTACGATGAATGCTCTAGGAAACTGAAAATATTTGGGTACACAGCTCCTTTGGAAATTTCATATCTTAGATTTTATCTATAAAAAAAACCAAACCCCAAACCAAACAGACAGCTGTATAATATATTTTCTCCTCTTAGGTACTTTTTGTTGATCCTGTCCAAGAAGATACAGGTGATTACATGAAACTGGCAGAATTGTTTTATCATCATAATGTACCACTGAGGTAAGGAAGAGTTCAAGTCTTGAAGAAAAGTCTTACAAGAATGTTACTTTCCTTTTTTCTTGTTCATCATCTATTCAGCTAGGCAAAAATGTGAATTCAAATGAAGTCCAATGCAACAACATTCTAATAAGACTCATTGCAACCTATTTGCTTAAGAATACTTAATACTCAATTAAGCTTACTTGGGTATTAAGTATTCTTAAGCAAATAGAGAACAAGGGAAACTGTACCTGAGTGTGTGGAATATGAAATGCAAAAGTCTGATAAAAAATAACTTGTCAAATAATCTCAGTGGATGCCCATGTGAAGTTTCATTCTATGCAAAATGTCCTGTAAGTGAAATGTGATTTAAAGACATTTTTTTATTTAGTGCTTTCAGTTGAGACAGCCTTACCCAGATTTTATGTAAAATAAGAAGATTATGCTCATCAAGTTTTGCATTTCTAAAGATTGGTTGTATGAGTCTGAACAAATTGTTATTTGAGAGAAAGAGACCTTGTGAGTATGAATCTGGTTGATCTGTGTTGGCTACTGTAAGAGAAAAGCAGTTTCTCTTGGAAGTTCACAACTTGAAGAAAAGGGTGCTCAAATAGATACAAAGTTCAGCAAGATGAATTCCATATTAAATATTTAATATCTTCCTGTGAAATGGCTTTTTTTTTCTGGACACAGTAAATACATATATATATGCTATTCAGAGAACTGTTTTGCTTTGAGCCCAGCTTCCAAATCTTCATTTACACTGTGGCTATTGTAGTATGGAGACCAAGCAGTCTCTCCTGCTCTCTATATGCTAGTCAGGCTTTTATGAAGCCATATCCTATCATAGTCATCTTTTTTTTTTCTCCTAGAATTCTAGTTATGTCTTGTTTGGAAGTTACTCCAAAGGTAGTTTTCGTTTCTGAGCTGTCTTTTTATAAACTTCCTTAGTTTCAATACAACTTCTCTGAGATGAGAGCAATAGCCATGTACATAGTATTGAAGATTTGGAAAAGCCATCGGATCTAAACTACTGAGTTATATTTTGCTTTGCTGACTGTTCCTCTGGCACTCAGATGAGACCAGATTTCAGGCAAAGTTATTTACCATAATGAGAGATGTAAAAAAATGGGACAAGCAATTAATTGTAGATCATGGTGCATCTTTGTGCATTTATTATTTATACCATATTAGACAACTTGCTGTGTTTCTTGCTGCCTTTGACCATGGATCTGATGCTCTTAATTATGTCCTGAACATCTGTCTAAACAATTTTATACTGATACAACAGAGCTGATTTTTAGTAGTTTTAAAATACCTAATGTGAAGTGGCTATCCAAATGGAAAATGAATGGCAATGTGAGAATGATGCAAATCCTGAAGGAAAAAAAAAAGAAGCGTGGAAGGGTGGGGTGTAGGAGTGACATGTATTGATGACAGGACATCCAGACCCCAGGATATCTACCTGTAGCTACTCAAGACACCCATTTCAGGAAAAGAAAAGAAAATTAAAAAGAAAGAAAAGACAGACAATGCCCAATTGAAACAAAAGCCATTAAGAGATAATGGCAAGGAAGGTAAAGAATGCCATAGCCTTCAGACAAATCAGGAGAGAAAGCACTGTGAATAAGTCCTTGTGACTTAAAGAAATCTTAATTACTGTCAACTTCAAATGGTAGAAAAGGCATATCCAAAATCAGAACATAGTTGGTAACCTAAGCATAATCTTGATCCATTGAAGATAATGTCATCACACACAGTCATGGCAACACCACCTATGTACAGGTGTTTTTATCCTTACATGCTGGATTAAACATTAGGAAAAAATTCTTAACCAAAAGAGTTGTCAGGAGCTGCCTAGGGAAGTGGTTTAGTCACCATCTGCAGAGGTATTTATAAGATATGTAGATGTGGTGCTTAGTGGCGTTCTTTAGTGGTGGACATGACAGTGCTAGATTAACAGTTGTATTTGAGAATCTTAAAGGTCTTTTCCAACCTAAAAGATCCTTTGATTTTTTTACAGTATTTGGACACAAATGTCATCTTCTATGTTGATATTAGAATGTGTGTACAACTGATATTGTTTTAAAAAGTATGATCTCTTTCTGTTTGTTTGTAGAATTGGATTTGCTTTCATTTTAAGTACAAAAGAAAAAATTGATGGAAATGAAGATGCTGGAGTAGCTCTTTGGAGAACTTTTAATTACATGGCAGAGGAAGCTGACACCTCTCAAGCCTTTACCTCAATAATTAATGTTAGTTCTTTCACAAGAAATCACCCTTTTTCTTTAAACTCTCCGCTTCTCTATATAGTCAGCGTTTTGCTACCTTGTGACAACATGATATGTTTGCTTTGACATGACATGAAAGTAAAGTATTAAATACATGTATAGCATTAATATGCTATGAAAGGATTTGCAGAAATACTTTCCTCCTCCGGAAACCAACTCACTCTTATCAGTTTACCTATCTACAGTCTTTCTTCAAGAATGTAAAAAGGTAGATGCATGCCTTATAGCTTTTAGTATTTTCTTGTGAAAAATGATTTTGTGTTCCTTCTGTTAATGTTATGTGCCTGTCTCTGTGTTCTGTTTCTCCTGTAATACAGACATTTCACTATTACTTTGCCAGTCTTACGACTTTGAAAACCCTTTGATTGTTTGCTGGTGTAGAAAGTGAAACAGAGTAAGATCAGTTCTTTTCTGGTCATGCTTGAGCTGTTCACAAGTATAGAAAACAGAAATATTCCAGGCTTTCAGCTTAATGAACGAGACAGGTGTTCTGTGTGAGAGAGTGCAAGTTCATGTAAAAACAGGGATTTCAGAGATGAATGAAGGATCGAGGGAAATACAGTAAGCAGTCTATGTGTAGCTCCGTGGGCAAAATTATATGAGAGAATATGGTATTAGTACAGAACATTTTTTTTCTTGCCTTTTTTTTTTCTATTATTCTGTTCAATACCTAGAAACTAATGTCATGGGCAAAGTCAGAGAGTTTAAGATGAAAGGAATTGAAGTAACTAGGAGTACCTTTGAAAAGAAGTAGAAATCCACAAGTGATAAGATCTGAAACACCTGTGTGACTGTTATCCATGACCAGATCACAAAATATCAATTTACAGTGTGCCTTTAAAGATGTTGTGTTCCTCTATTTACTTTGTTTCGTAATATGAAAAGGAGGAAATGACAACTGTAATTAAAAGATAACAAATATAAAATCCATCAAATACAAGTTTGAGATATTCAGAGCTATGGAGGGAAATACATTGTTCCTTATTTGGAAAGAAATGGATTTAATAATTTTAACTTCAAATTTCTTTTGTGTGTTTGATGAAAGTAATAAAATGTTATGCTCTGCAATAAACTTATTAAGGAAAAATTATCATTGTAGGAAAAATTATCACTAATTCAGGCTTGTATTCATCTCATATAGATTCAGGTAACTACCCATGGTTAGGCAGCTTATAGTAAGAATTTAGATTCCTTCTCTAAGTGGAGAGAAATTACCTTTCACAGTCAGCTCACGTAACTTGTTTCCCTTCAATTTAGATTAAAGGTATAATAATGGATTAATCACAATAGAGCTCCAATGAAAAACTGTGCATATGTGCAGTGGTGATCATTACTACAGCAGTATAAAAACTGCAATGTGGCAATAAAAGCAATATAAAAATATAGCAATATACATTTTACTAGAACGATAGAGTAAGATTATATCTATTATGTACTTTTATTCATTTTATTAAATTATTGCCAGTTTATTAAAGTTTGTAGTATTTCTTTTCTAATTTTTACAGATGTATCATGAAGTAGGAGATGGAAATGTTCTAACAGTCAATGATGTGAAACGTGTTCTTAGAAGCAAATATCCACATGCTGATGTTCAGAGTATACTCGATGTTCATTCTGAATACGACAAAGGGAGGAAGGTGGGTTGAGACCAAAGCAGTAAGAAATACATCAGTACACAATTAAATGCATTTGTTAAGCTGAAACTTTGCTAATTATTAAAGCAAGCAAAAACAGTATCTTTGAGTGAAATTTTTCTTCGGCCACCATTCAGTCATTTGTGGAAATGTTGAAAGGGTTTCTGCATTGCTACTCCAATTATTAAAAGCTAGTTTTGCCTGCTTCATTCTGGAGCACAAGATTTTTTGCTTTTAAGCATATCAAGGGCCTTCTTTAACACTGCAGAAATTGTCCACCTATGCCTTCTGGGTGAGGAGCTGAAGTCTGTCTTCTAGGTGAATCACTATTTTATTTAACTGTACTTTCTGATTTTAAATTCATTTGGAAGAGGCAGCCATGGACTTTGATTTAATCACTGTAGAGAAGACATTTTTATCTCTTAATTGATTATGTAGACAGTTTTCTGCTAAAATGTATATAAAAATGCCAATTTCCTTCTTGAAAGGATGCAGAAGATAGATGGGGAATTACAATACATTTTTGTTTCTATTTGTCTCTCTGAATTTTCTCTGAGGAAAAAACTAACTCCTTTTGCTTTCTTATTAAAGAAAGCTTGGCTTCTGAACATAAAAGCCTTTGGAAATGGGGTTTCTTTCAAGAAAAGGTCTACGTCGATTCACCTGAAACTGACTGGCTTAAGGTCTTTCTCTAAAGTTATTTACTTCATATTTTTTTGCCAAGAATATTAGGCAAAATAAAATTTTCTTTTTCAGCAAGGTGATAAAGCAGAAGTTTAAAACACCATCTAGAGATTTATAACTTCTTTTGACATTTGATTTGAGAAATGGGTCCCATGTGTCTTGTTTGGTTTCCAGCCATTTCCTGTGTTGTCTCTGCTACTCGTGAGAAGGTGTGACAGTGAATAGAGCTTGGAGATTATAGTTTGTCGTCTCTTGANTTTTTTTACAATGAGATGGCTTGAAATTAATAATATCATAGCTGAAATTACATTGTCACTTGAATTTGCATTCATGGTTTTGAAACCATATATTTAGATTACACAAGACTGAAGGAACAATTCAGTCTGTAGTAATTATATAGATTATTTTCAACCAGAAACTGAGACTGTACCACAGTTGTTCATTGAAAAAACATATATCTGATGTTTTTAAAGACTGTGTCATACCTCTACATCTTTTACTTGTTATTGTCTGTGACTGGGTGTATATAGAAGTTTTAAGCTCAGTTAAAACATGCGGTCTTTATCTTGAAACTATAAAAGTACAGGTCCAATTGTTTTCTCTTATTTCAGGGTTTGTTACATGATCAGATAAATGCAATGGATTTTCTTATGGATCAGCATAATGTGGTTTCCCGTATAAACCCCACTATACTTGGAGCAGAAAGAAGATACATACATTTCAGTTCCTCATCTGGTAATTGCTTTTCTCAGGCTGGATGTTATTAGGACTTTTTTTTTTTTTTTTTTTTTTTTTTGATAAGTCTAATGTGTTGTGGTTTACATTTTGCAGTTCCATTTCATGCAGAAGACTTTTCTACTTTCTCCTTTTTGGACTCCCAAGATAAAAGTGGCGTAATTTCAGACAGCATGAAGTATTTAACAAAAAAGGGTATATTCGTTTTTCTATATGAGATGTTGTTTGTTTGCTGGTTTATTTGTTTGTTTGTTTATGGGTATTGCAAGTTGTTGAAATTTGCCAGTAAACATCCCTAGTAAGCATACCTAGGATTCAATGTAAATACGTAACTGTTGTGATTTAACCTCAGCCAGCATCTAAGCACCACACAGCTGTTCACTCACTCCCCTCTGGAGGGATGGGGCAGAGAATCAGAAGAANATATTAGTTTCATTTTTTTTTTTTACTTCAGTCAGCTTCAGTCTACTTAATCCTGTGATATTTCTGATATGATCAGGCAGGAGCAACCTTNTGAGACAAAGACAGTTTAACAGGAGAGAAAAGGAAGAAAGTAACAATAATGGTGATAAGGCTAATAATAATGACACTTNTTTATAAAAAGACTGGCCTGGGTCCTTTGCCTCAAGCTCTGTTTAATGGCGTGCCCTTTAATAGAGAAGAGATGGATGCTGCGGAGTTAGAGACAGTTATTCTTCAGAGGATTATTAGTGCCACCGGGTTCTTCCAGAGGGCAGTGTTCATGGTATGTTTAACATTTCTGAATGAAGGCAGGATGACATCTTTGGCAGTGAACTGTTTCAGTCGTGTGTGTATATAT
>WBNH01004168.1:13779-39602 GCA_013401255.1 Urocolius indicus | reverse complement strand
TTTTTTTTTTTTTTTTTTTTTTTTTTGATAAGTCTAATGTGTTGTGGTTTACATTTTGCAGTTCCATTTCATGCAGAAGACTTTTCTACTTTCTCCTTTTTGGACTCCCAAGATAAAAGTGGCGTAATTTCAGACAGCATGAAGTATTTAACAAAAAAGGGTATATTCGTTTTTCTATATGAGATGTTGTTTGTTTGCTGGTTTATTTGTTTGTTTGTTTATGGGTATTGCAAGTTGTTGAAATTTGCCAGTAAACATCCCTAGTAAGCATACCTAGGATTCAATGTAAATACGTAACTGTTGTGATTTAACCTCAGCCAGCATCTAAGCACCACACAGCTGTTCACTCACTCCCCTCTGGAGGGATGGGGCAGAGAATCAGAAGAAGTAAAACTCAGGGGTTGAGACAAAGACAGTTTAACAGGAGAGAAAAGGAAGAAAGTAACAATAATGGTGATAAGGCTAATAATAATGACACTTTACAAAAGAAGTGATGCACAATGCAGTTGCTCACCACTCACTGACGCCCACCCAGCAGCCTGCTTTCCTTCCAGTTTCTGTGGCGAGTACGACATCAAATGATATGGAATACCCCTTTTGTTACTTCAGGTCAGCTGTCCTGGCTCTGTCCCCTCCTAACTTTTTGTGCCTCTTCAGCCTTCTTACTGACAGGGCAGTATAAGAAGCAGGAAATTCTTGACTTAGTATTAACACTACTTAGCAACAACTGAAAACATCACTGTGTTATCAACATTATTCTCATCCTAAATCCAAAACACATCACTCTATTAGTAAGAGAATTAACTCTATCCTAGCCAAAACCAGCACAATTTCCCAGTATCCCAGTAGCTTCTTTCATGAGTCAGGTCGTATCCTAATAAATAAAGAGAAATTATAATTAACAGGATAGTTAATTCAGATGTTGTACTTTTGAAATGGAATGACTGTCATGGCTAGTTGTTTTTTGTTTTACACATATGAAATTTAAAAGCTTTTTGCATCTTGGAAATCAGACTCGATTTTCATACCAATATGGTTTTACTTGAGGATATTAAAAAGAGTATATTCAGTTTCCCAGTGACTCTTAGTTGCAGTATTATCAAGTGAAGAATGTATGGTTTTTGTAATATCTATACAAAAATAGGGTATTTTTACAATTTCAGGAAAAAATTATTCAGTGTCTCTATTTTTCTTCTAGTTGAATTGTTTAATTTTGATACATGAAACTTTCTCTTTCTTTAGGAAAGAAAATATGTGTAATCTGATAGATTTTCCCTCATTTATACATTTATCTTGATAAAACACGCACTTTTTTATACCTCTAAAATATTTTCTGATGTAAAATATTCTTACTACATATGTAAGTACTTTACTTTCCCTTGGAGTTAGAATAAATTAGAGTTAAAACAGTGGGAGCATAATACTGCATGGAATTTTGCAATAGCCTCTACCTTGTTAACTTTGAGGAGTAGAAAGTTAAAATCTGCTCATTTACATCAGCCCATCAAGGGACAGAATAATCCTGTTAACAAAATGCTCTTTCAGTAATTTTTATGCAGCACTAACTTGGTTTTTACTTGACTATTAGAAAGAAATGCCATATACTTCATTTCTTTAGAATAAAATTATTTGATTCTGTTTGATTCCCTGTCTTAGAACCACAGGGACATCCCAGCTAGTTGTCAAATGATAACTGGCTTTTCAATCTGTAGGCTCATTTCTAAGGTTCAAATCTCCTGGGTAAAACCTGTAACCTTTAAGCTGGAATCTACATTTCAAATCTGTCTTCAGACAGCAGCAACATTTAATGACTTCCTAGAATCTCACCAGAACCTTGTAAAATTCCTGTCTATACATATTAACTTTTAGGGTATATATGATACACTTGAGTAGACTGATATTCTATAGGTAATTTTGCAGAATTTTTCATGTACCATTGGCCTTCTATGAAAAGGAGGCTGTAGACCAGGAAAAAGTGAAACTTTCTGCAAATACACCTCTGTAATAGTTTACTCTGTGGACTGCATTTGGTATATTCTTGGTATATTCTTATTTATGTCCAGAAGTGGTAAGTTTTGTCCTGCTGTTGGTTGAAAGACCTGGTTTTTGCTGCTGGGGAAAGTGAATGACCTAACTCATGCGTTCTTGAATTCTCTTAATTTCTGTCTTGGTGACCAGCTGCCAACAAATGTTCACAAGATACTTGTGGTAAAGCAGGTTTTGTTATTTCAAGCTAGTTTATTATTTAGAGCCATCTTGTTTCAGTGATATAACAGTAGATTGACTCTCTTAGTGACTCATATTAATATGATAAATTGCCTCCTATGAATTTGGTTTCAATTCAGAGGGCAAAAGATTCCTGTGTGGCAAAGATTAGTCTTATATTTTAAGTCAGCAGTCAAACATACATACGTACATACTACAAAATCTCAAACAGAATTAGTTCAATGTTCAATACTTGTGAGAAGAGACTATTTGTAAAGCAGAATTGTCTTTAATTTTCAGATGAAGATGCATTATATGCTGTTACTATCTGGATTGTTGCTGACTTTGATAAACCAGCTGGGAGACGTCTGCTTTCTAATGCCTTGAAAAACCTGGTGAGTTTCTAACAGTTTTTACTAATAATTATTATTACTAATATGTTCTTAACATCACTGTGCACATTAAAAAATTATACTCTTATTACTTATTTTTGTGAGTCAGGTACAGGTTTACAAGACTGGGCTTTCATTTTGCTATGCTCTTCCATAGCACTGACATCTTACAGGCCTGTAAATGGTCATTTGGTTCATGGACTCCTGACTCAGGACACAAACTATGATACAGTGTGTTAAAAGGGGTGAATTCCTTCCCAATTTCAGACCTTCTCCCATGAGGTAACCTAGCATGTTACCTGGGCCAGGGAAGTTAGGGTAATGCTTATTGATGTGAACCATTATGTAGTGTTCTCCTCTGTCATATGCTGTAGCTGTGACCATTTTTCCACGTACTTCTGAGACTGATTATTTTTTATTTATTTATTTTAATATGCTAGGAGGATCATCCACATTTATGAATTTGCTTATTTTTAAGTAATTCAGTATTAATAATAGCATTTAAAGTCTATAAATAAAAGTGCCACTAATATAAATGACAAAAAACCTCCTCAGTTCAAGGGAGTTTAAAAGAGTAATTAGACTGAAATTGGGAAACCATCTAGATTTACTAATCAGGAATAAAACAGGAGCCACCCTAAGGGAATTATAAAACTGGTGTGTTGCAGGGAGCATGTGATACCAAATATGTCTTTAAACAAGGCTTAAAAAACTACTAGGAGGAGTATGCAGTTGTGGGGGTTTAGCCCGATGTCCACCCAGTCATAATATCACTTCCCCTCCTAAACTGGACAGGAGAGAGAGGAATATAACAAATGGCTTGTGAGTTGAGATAAGGACGGAGAGATCACTCGGCAATTAGCGTCACGGGCAAAACAGACTCAACTTAGGGAAAAAAAGGTTTGATTTATCAAAGAAACAATAAAAGCAGGGATATGAGAAATAAAAATGTCATTCACAGGGGCGTTCCATCACTAATTGGCCAGGCCTGGGTCAGGTGCAGGGTCCAGCTTAAAACTGACTGGCCCTAACCCTGTCAGCTACAGAGGAAGCTTCTGGCAAGTCTTTTTAAAGAAACCACCCCTTTAGCCCCCCTGCTACCGAAATACCTGGCCCAAGCCAAAACCACTACAGCAGTACAAGTCCACGTCACAGAAAAAGCATTTCATTTATCTTACAAGGTCTATCTTATCTGTGATGGACCTTGATGGATGTATTTCCTCTGTAGTTTCATTTTTTCCTCCCTTTAGTGGGAATAATACACCATAGCTCCCAACTAGGAAATGAGAACTGTCTGGGCAAGTCCCCATGTGTTTGTGAGAAGAATCTAGAGAAAACATTAGAAAAAGCTGTTCTGATTAAAGCTTGTTGGAAATTCTGTGAAACAGCAGTTCAATTGATTATCTTCATTCTAATTGATATATTTGAGTTAAATAAACCTGATGTACTGTTTGGTCTAGAGACTTCAGAGTTGAGAGGACAAGACTAGAATGTTTTTGTGAAGTCCATTGATTTGTAGGGAGATTCTCTACTCCTTTCCAATGCCTGTTGTCTGTTAGGTCGGGGTCTAGTAGGATTTCTGAGAGGTGCAGGACTGGCGCAGACACCTCTTGTGCACAAGTTGCCATCAGCATTTGAAGAAAAGGCTGCAAGATTCAGGGGAGTGGCCAAAGGGAACTCACTTTTAACTATTCCAGCTAATACATAATATTTTAAAAGGACTAGTGTAGTTTTGCTTCATTTGAAAAATACTAGAGGTGTCTTAGCTGTATGAGACCTCTAGAGATCATCAAGTTCAGCCTCCTGCTCAAAGTGGGATTATTGCCATCATTAAATCAGGTCTGCTGTAGGTTTGTCTGAAGGAGTCCTGAAAATCTCAAAGGAGGTGACTCCAATCCCTCCCTTGTCAATTTTCCCTGGTGTTGCACTGCCTTCCTAATGTAGTTTTTCCTGCCAGGACAAAATTTGTGACAGTTAGCCCTTTTTATACTCTTTGCTGCTACCAAGAAGAGTTTGGCTCTGTCATGTTTTTCACTCCCTTCAGTAGCTGTTGGTTGTTTCACTCCCAACTTAGTAGCTAATGGTTGTTATTAGAATTCTCCATTGCCTCTTTGCCAGTCAGAGCAAGTCCAGCTTCTTCAATGCCTCATAGGCCTCTGACCATCTTAGTAGCCTGTTGCTGAAGCCTCTCCAGCATCTCAACATCTTTACTGCACTGAGGGGACCTAAACCAGGCATAGCATTCCAAGTGCAGCCTCACAAGTACTGGATGGAGAAGAATAAGAGCTTGCCTTGATGACTTATCTTGTATCTCCTAATGTAGCCCAGTATGCCACCTGTCTTCTTTCTTTCCAGCAAGAGCACACGTCTCAGGGGCAGTTTTAAGTACACATTTGCAAGCTTTTCAAATAAGTGTTTTAACAAAACTTTTCTCAAGGGCTGCAATTTAAAGTTTGTAGTTTAAACATGTTGAATACCAGTGATTTCATTCCTTATTTTTGTATTCTTTACTGCAACAGAGTCCATTTACCTTCTCTTCAGTTACTGACGCTATTTGATCCTGCCTTAGAATCATCACACTCTAGAACATTTTAAGTGGCATCACTGATTTTAGCAAGTGAAAGATTTTCCGGCTGATGAAGATTAAAGTGATAAATGGATAAATTTTCTTGTACTTATTTTGTGCTTAGCTTGATAGTTTTTGTAAAAAGAAAAACATCTACAAAAACAGTTCTGAAATCTGTAAATGAACAGTTGTCTATGTCTTTTGTTAAAAATGCACTTCTACAGAATGCTCCAAGGCAACTGTTCTGTTAAAAAGAAATCTATTTAAAATATGTATTGCAGAATGGTTAAATCCCTACTAATAACATTTTTGTCCTAATTGAAGTTTTGAATTAGGCAATGTTGTTTTATGTTTTCTCAAGACAAATAGCTGCAAAAAAATTAAATACTTAAGGACATTTCACAGTGTTATAACAGATATGTATACATTAGGTAACAGCAGGTGAAACTGTAAAATTGTGTGTTACTTTGTATTTTTCTTTGCAGAAAACAAGCAGTCATACACGAGTTGGGATTTTGAACAACCCTTCATCAAAAATAAAGGAAGATAACACAGTCATTGCAAGAGGAATTTTGACCGCTTTTCTAACCCAAACCAACAGCCACTTAAAAAGTTTTCTTAGTAAACTCAGTAAGGAAGAGACAGCAAAATCCCTTGCTGCTGGAACTAAAATTACTGAATTCCTCATCCCAGTGAGTGCAAACTAAATTAGACTAATTTTTATTTTACATATATTTTATTGTAAGGAGTACATATCGAGTGTATGTATTGGGTTGATGCTGGCTGGGTGCCCACCAAAGCCGCTCTGTCATTCCTCTCCTCAGCTGGACTGGGGAGAGAAAATATGAAAGGTCAAGATAAGGACAGGAAGATCACTCAGCAATAACCATCACAGGCAAAACAGACTTGACTTGGTGAAGTTAGTTTAATTTATTACCAACCAGAACAGAGAAGGGTAATGAGAAATAAAAGCTAGATCTTAAAACACCTTCCCCTCACTCCTCCCTTCTTCCTAAGTCTCTACCTCCTCCCCTCCCTCAGTAGGACGGGTGGGTGGGGAATGCGAGTTGCAGTCAGTTCATACATTGTCTCTGCTGCACCTTCTTCCTCTGAGAGACCATCCCTCACAATTCTCCTGCTCCAGCTTGGGGTTCCTCCCATGGGAGATGGTCCTCCATGAACTTACCCAACATGAGTCCATCCCACGGGCTGCAGTTTTTCACAAACTGCTCCAGTGCACATCCCTTCCATGGAGGAAACAGTCCTTCAGGAACAGACTGCTCCAGCGTGGGTCCCCCACGAGGTCACAGGTCCTGACAACAAACCTGCTCCAGTGTGTGCTCCTGGCTGCATGGGGTCACAGGTCCTGCCAGGAGCCTGCTCCAGTTTGAGCTCCCCCACAGGGTAACAGCCTCCCATGGGCATCCCCCTCCTCTGGCGTGGGGCCCTCCCCAGGCTGCAAGTGGACCTCTGCTCTTCCCGGTGGCCTCCATGGCTGCAAGGGCAGGGTCTACCTCACCATGGGCTGCACCACAGACAGGTGAACCCCTGCTCCAGTGCCTGAAGCACCTCCTCCCCTCCTTCTCCACTGACCTTAGTGCCTGCACAGTTGTTGCTGTCACACTCTCTTCTGCTGCAGTTTGCTTCTGCTCAGTAACTGGTTGTTTTCCCCTTCTCAAATATGTTAGTTACAGAGGTGTTACTACCATTGCTAACTGGTTCGGCCTTGGCCAGCAGCAGGTCCATCATGGAGCCAACTGGCATTGGCTCAGTCAGATCTAGGGGAAGCTTCTAGCAGCTTCTCACAGACGCCATTCTTACAGCCCTCCACTACCAAAACATTGTCATGCAAACCCAATACAAAGTAACAGTGTTGGGCCAAATGCTCTGGGCTTTGTAACACTGATAGTTTCTGCTCAAGCAGATTTTTTATAACTTTTATGTGAAAGGTTAGAGAATTTAAAGGACAAAAACACAGGAGTATTGAAAAATACCAAGTACAGATACTGGATTATTAAGACCCAAACAGTTTAATTTTTGTTGACATTTTTTAAATAGCTTTCTCTTAGTTCAAATTACAGTATTAATGGTTGTCAAGAATTAAGACTTCAGAAGTAGCTGCTGTTACCTTGCTGTTGTGGCTGTGAGCAGTAATAGGCACAGACTGAAGTTGTTGAGGTTAGCAACGGTAGTATAGTTCTGGCCAATATTTTCTCGTGCTTTAAAATACAAATGTTGACAATTTGAAAGTTCATGTGTAGAATGGAGTGGAGTCATCAAATAACAGCTGCAAATGAAAGCTTTTGTTTCAGACCGAGCTTTTAATTCTAGTGTTTTTGAATAGGAGGATTTGGAAGACTACAAAAACTCTCTGGCATTATATTGGAAAATTAATTAGCTGGTTTGAGTCATGCTCTTATTGTCTAATAAATTTTGAAAGACACAAAGGTAGCTAATTAAGCCATGTGTGCATATTACTAATTTATTTTGTTACATTAATTGCATCTGAATTAATCTATTTACTCAGTCTGTAAATTTCTAATGAACTCTACGTATCAGTAGAGTTTAATGCAGCAGGATATATTTGACAGGTAAAGCACAGTGCTGTTGTGAGCAGGGCAAAGTTCCAGCATTTTTTTCCCCACTTGAACACTGATTTGTTTTGAGTCACGCTGGGTAATGTTGGCTTCCCCAAAGCATATTTAAGCTGTATCCAAGGACCACATTGTAATGACTGTTTGGTTTTTAGAGTATTATTGATATTCTTGTACCTTTTTTTCCTAAAAGGGAGAATACTGTTCAGTTGTTAAGAGAAAATGTTTTTCATGCAGCTGTGTGCTGAATGGTAGAAAAAAATGCTCAACCTCAGGCTCAGCTTTCCCTCTCATGGTTATTCACGGTTGCCCAAGGGTACGACTGCACTCTAGCTAGCTGGGAGACTGTGGCTCCACACCAGCAGTCGTATGCTTACACTGAAGCTGAGATGGTTGTTATAGTTTGATTTATAGTTGTCTTGTAACTTGAAGAAAATCTTTGATTACTTCAGCTGTTACAAAATTTATTTTTGCTGAATCATTCCACCATCTCCGTCTTTACCTTTGCTTCAGGGAATGGATGATGATACTTTTGAGAAGAAGTACAACACATTAGGACTGGATTTAATTAAAACCCACCAGATGTTCTGCCAGGAGGTTCTTAAGCTGCTTCCTGGGCAAATGGCTGTTGTGAGCAATGGCAGGGTAAGAAAGAAATTAAGTCATATCTTAATCTTTTTGTAGGCATTTTTTTTACTTCTTGGAACTTAAATTTCAAGCTAAACAAAATGCTTTATACTGTTTATTTCATATTTATATTTTCTCTGTTGTTAGAGAATGATGTGAACGTTTGCCTTGTTTTTTCTTTTAACTCCTAATTTGTTTATTAGCTTCATTGCATTGAAGCTACTATGGATGTATGACTCTGACAAAATTCTCTGAATAGGTTAATATTTTATGCATTATTAATGATATTTAAGAATAAATTTTTATCCTGAACTTACATGTATTTTACACATTTGGGATAGGATAAATCACAGCATATATAATAAAAAAGTGAACTACTTTGACTGGGTTAGTATTTCAAGCTCTAAAACCCCAAATTGTTTATAAATATTAAATTGTTCTGTAGTCTTAATGTCTGAAGAAAAGTATAGTAGCTTTCTTGTTTCATTTTCTTCTATTAGATTCTGAAACCAAGTAGCCTTAATTACAGTGTGACTATAGATGAACTGTGATAAAAAATGACAATGTTGGGCTTAGTATTTAGTACTTATTAATGACAGTCAACACATTACATTACAATATGCAAATTACTCTTTGAGTTAACTCTTTGCTATTTTCTATTTATTGCTCTACCATTAGAAATAAATAGGGATACTATGTTGGCCTCTCATTACCAGAAACTTGCTTTAAATTGTGTTGATAGTTAGTCTTGCGCATTCTAAATAGCTACTTAAATACAACTGAAATACCACTAATGAAACCAAAGAAAGTATTTTTTTGATGAAGCACAAAAGAATGGTGTTCACTTTTTTGTGTCAATGCCCCTCCCACAATTAAAAACTCACTGTAAACAATTATTACCGTTTTCCATGCCTAAAAAAAGCTCAAATAATGCCCTATTTTAAGTTTTGAGGAAATAAGTTTATAAACTTACTATACTTGGATAAACTTACTATACTTGGATAAATTGAATTGTGTGTATTACGTTTTAAAAATACACAGGCTGTCCTTCGTTTCTATCCTTGCTATTTCAACACTGAAGTTTTGTTTTTACGAGCAATTTTTGTTTTTCTAATTCTGACTTCTACAAAAGTAGCATGTTATTTTATAATCAGACTATGATTTCCTCTATCTCATGCATCATTAATATTGACAAAAAAGTTGAAAGTGGAATTTTGTGAGATAACCTGTCATGGCTTGGAGGACTGGCTGATTCACAAGAAGGTTCTTTTACCATTCAGCAAAATCTGGACAGGCTTGAGAGTTGGGCAGAGAGGAACCTTTTGAGGGTCAAGAAGGGCAAGTGCAGCGTCCTGCTTCTGGGGAGGGACAACCCCATGCACCATTAAAGGCTGGGGATTGATCTGCTGGAGAGCAGCTCTGCAGAGACCTGGGAGTGCTGGTGGACAGCAAACTAAACGTCAGCCAGCAATGTGTCCTTGTGAACAAGAAGGTCAATGGCATCCTGGGGTATGTTAAGAAGAGTGTGTCCAGCAGGTCAAGGGAGGTTCTCCTCCCTCTCTGCTCCACCATGGTGAGGTGTCATCTGAATTACTGTGTCCAGTTCTGGACTCTCTTGTTCAAGAGAGATGGGGAACTTCTGGAGAGAATCCAACAGAGTGGAACATCTTTCTGATGAGGAAAGGCTGTGAGCCCTGGGACTGTTCAGCCTGGCAAAGAGGAGACTGAGAGGATGTCAAAAGAATTGAGTCTTTTTTCTGTAGCGCCCAGTGAGAGGACAAGGGATAATGGTCACAAGCTGCAACACAGGAAGTTCTACTTTAACATGAGGAGAAACTTCTTTCCTGTGACAGTGAGGGAGCCCTGGCACAGGCTTCCAGTGAGAGTGTGGAGTCTTCTTCTCTAGGGGTTTTCAAATACCAACTGAATGCTTTCCTGTGTGACTTGATTGAAATGAACCTGCTTTAGCAGGAGTTGGACTAGATGATCTCTAGAGGTCCCTTCTAACTCCTACCACTCAGCGGTTCTGTGAACTGTGAAAACCTAATCCTTCATAGTTGCTATACAGTTTAGTACCATGTGGTTAATAATTTGGATGTATATAGTGCTAGGGAATGCTATGAATGTTGTGCCTTCATTTAAAATATTAGTATGCTTTTGTTTCCAGAACAAAGATTATTGGGACATTCTACACTTAGTAACATTTTTTTCCTCTATCTAAGGTACTGGGCCCTTTAGATGAAAATGAATTCTATGCAGAAGACTTTAATTTATTGGAAAAAATAACATACAGTACCTCAGCAGAGAAGATTAAAGCTATTGTCAAAGAGATGGGAAACAGTAGTAAAAGGTAAAATTCTTTTGTGTTTTGAGGCATTATGATATATTGCCTTGTCTATTGCCTGTGACAAATTAATAATCCTCTTTGTGGGAAATATGAACAAAGGTTCAAATATATGTGTATATATACACACACAAATATATATACTTTTCCCAAGTGACAAGTGATAGGACAAGAGGAAATGGCCTCAAGTTTCACCATGGGAGGTTTAGATTAGGTATGAGGAAAAACTTTTTACTTAAAAAGCTATTAAACACTGGCACAGGCTGCTCAGGGAGGTGGTAGTGTCACCTTCCCTGGACATACATAACAGCTGTGTAGATGAGGTGCTGAGGGACACGGGTTAGTGGTGGGCTTGGCAGTGTGAAATTAGTCGTTGAATTTTATGAGCTTTAATGATCTTTTCCAACTGAAATGATTCTTTGATTATATGAATCTATATAGCCCAAGTACACTTTGTACTATGAACTCATGTGTATGCATTCTCCACTGTTAAAATGCTTGTTGTTTGGATGCTCTACATTTACTATCCTCTTACTTAGCATGTGAGTACTTCTATTAAACAAGTTTAGCCATCTCTCATTTTCTTTTTCATGATTCCGTATCAGACTTAGTACACTTACCTGCTCAAGCTCTTGCCCTGTTTCCTAGAAAAAGTGGCACATCTAACATCACTTTTATGCTTGGCTAATTATGCTATTTCACTTAGCTTTCCGTTGTTATTTTGGGTTTCAACTGTGTGTGTCACTGACGGTGCTGCTGACAGCCTGTTTGGTACCTCATTGTTACAGCACAGAGCAGAAAAAAAGGGACCCTCTGTTAGTCAAGAGATGTGCACCCTGTTATCATTGATCATGTGTGATGAGGCTGAGGCATAAGTGATCACTGCATGTCCCAAAGGATTGTATCTTCTCCAACCTGCCTCATAACATGTGCGGCTCTGCACTTGCACTGTACATACCACCAAGAGATGAGTACAGCTAACTCTAAAAATCCCACCTCGTTTTGTTTACTCAGAGTAATTATAATGATTAATAGTCTTGATAAAATCTAGTACATCTTAGAACTACAGTAATATCTGAATGTTTGATGTTTGAAGTAAGAAAGTGCAACTTGGGAATCATTAGAAAAGGAGCCTGTAGAGGCATGGGCAGATTAGGACACCCCTCTAGGCAACCCCTCTGACATGCTTCTAGACGATGTCCAGCCACCTGTTAATTGAAGAACTATAAAGATGAGCTCTGCTCAACTTTTAATCTAAGGATATAGTTTGTGTGCACAAGAACAGAGTTAAATGATAGTATTTTTAAATAGCTGTTGGCTTTCTGTGTCTTGAGTATAATTTCTGTTACCTGGAAAGACTGGCATAACTGAAAGAATAAATAACAGAAGAACAAAATCAAGAAGATGTAGAACTGTTCGGGAGATAAGTAGTGAGAAGCAAAACATATTTAGTCAAATATTAAGACTTAGTTGCACTGGCAGGCTGTAAGGTAGTAGCAGTTCTTGGACGTTGTCATGCTGAGAGTTGCAAATCTCAAGATGGCAATCATTTTAGAGTTCAGGTTTGAGATGTGGCCTTTCTCAATATCCCTTATGCAGACAGACTTACATTAAAATGTGACTCTTTTACTCCTTTTCTAATGAAAAACAAATTATATGTCCTTTATTTAATATAGTGGAAGTGATTTGATAATGAAAATAGATGCATTGCTGTCATCTTTACCTAAAACAGAGGTGAGACAAGATGCTGAATTACTCAAAGAGCAGCACAGGTAAGTTCTGCCATGGTAATGCACTTACAGTACTTTCATATTAACTATAGAATGTATTGATGGCTATATAAAATATTTGGAAACTTAGTAAGCATTCTAGTTTTAAAAGGAGGTGTTGATTCTATGGTTGTATGAACAACCTGTTCATCTGCCCTAGTATAATGCATCTTTTCCTCTTTCTTAATAAATTAATCAGTAATACCAACTAGCCTTATCCTTTGCTGAAAAAAAGGTGATTACAATTGATGTGAACAGAAGTGGGGATCTGGTCCTGATCTAGGTGGACCTGCTTGAGCAAGAGAGTTGGACTAGGTGATGTCTAAAGGTCCCTTCAAACGCCTACCATTCTATGATTCTATGAAATGGATGTTTTAAGTGG
Organism: Urocolius indicus; assembly: GCA_013401255.1. Taxonomy (NCBI): domain Eukaryota; kingdom Metazoa; phylum Chordata; class Aves; order Coliiformes; family Coliidae; genus Urocolius; species Urocolius indicus. The sequence goes on along the minus strand of WBNH01004168.1, from coordinate 26,723 downwards.
CTAACACCCTCACTCAAGTTACAATAATAACAGTCAATCCAACGCTACTACAATATTGGAGGGAGTTTGACTCACTAACCGTACTTGCGTTTCTACGGTTGGGGTTTTTTTTTGTAGCAAACAAATTCAGACAGTCCATTTTGTGTATTTACAGCACTTTTTTTTTTCCTTTTTTAATTGAGGTTTACTAATATTTATTTCCTGTACTTCCAGAGTACTTGAACTTGGTCAAATCAAGTTCATCAAACTAGATTATTTTCTAGAATACATAAAGTTAATCCATTCTATCAAGATTAACATGTCTCAGTTGCCATTTTATTCTCACTTGTTTAAAAATTATGTCACCATCAGCACTTGTCAAATATGATGATTCAAGATACTGCTGTCACTGTAGACCAGTGACAAAAAGACCATTTAAAAATTTTTTCTCTGTGTTTCATAGAATCATAGAATGGTAGGGTTGGAAGGGATCTTTAGAGATCATCTAGTCCAACCCCTCTGCAGAACCAGGTTCAGCTTGATCAAGTCACATAGGATCATATCCAGGCGGATCTTGAAGACTTCCAAGGAAGGAGACTTTTCCTTTTATTTTATTGTTTTTTCTATGGGGCATGTATTAATACCCAGTAGAGAACTATGTAGATTAATGCTAAATTTTTTATTGCTATTCACAGTTAGCTTTCCTAATTACACAGGGAGTAATAATGATTACTGCTTGAAATGAAGAAAACCTAATGCCTCTGGTATCCTAAAGTTGGATTTAAAAATGTTTGTTATTTCCACAAATTCAGTTTAGTGTTTTCATGTCACTTATTTATTAACATTGTGTTTAACAGTGTAGTAAAAGTCGATCCCCAACAGAATGAACCATTCTATGATGTTGTTGCTATTGTGGATCCATTGACAAGAGAAGCACAGAAGATGGCTCACTTACTGATTGTAAGATGGTGGTAATTTCTTTTAATTTGCATGTTTGTAGTTTCATTTTTATTGAACTTTTTGTAATTCCCATGTACAACAGTGTAGTAAAGAGATAAACAAAATCTATGTATTTTTTAAAATATATATATTTGGTTATTTAAACTCATATTAAATAGTTGAGGATGATATAATTTATCATGTAAATATGTTTTTTGCAGTTGAAATTCAGATGCCACATGAACCAGTCCTCTTCAAAGTTAGTCCATATATGCTCTTTATAATCAATAGAAGGAAAGGAGGAGATTGTCTGCATACTATGGAGGGAAAGGATCTATGATTCTGTGCTTCTTTCCATTAAATGAAATCACCTTAGTTTTCCAAGGTACCTAAATGAGGTGACCTGTAATATCATCGTAAGACAAGTGGACTGTAAACCTGTCAAATCTTGGACAGGCATGTCTCAGTTGATTCATGCTACCACCAAGTATATCTAGAAGTCTTCCATTGTGTGTAGCTGTTTATCATCTAAAGAGAAACGAAAGTCTTTTTTTTCACTAGCTGCAGAATATCACTCTACCTCACATTCCTTTATAGTTTCACATAAATATGTAAATTTTGTCTTCTTTTATGGTCTGTTACAATTCTGAAGCCTGTAACTTGATTTTTGCTGCCTCCCAGTTTATCTTTTTTCCTGCAGTCCTGAAAGTTTTATAAATTCTTACATTGCTTTTCCCTCTCCTATTTTCATATATTTTTATGTATTTTTTATTGAATGCTGAAGCATCCACCCGCTCTTAATATCTAACAGTGAAGCAAAGTAAAACATTTTAAAAATTCCAGAAAATCCTAGTATTTCAAGGCTCTTAAATACTAGCTTTTCTGTAAAACCAGGTCTTTCATTTCAGCATTCTCAGTTACAATGAAACTTGATTTTCATTTTGGAACTGAGTGTAAACTCTCTCCAGACAGAAGATCATATTATGGTAAGTTGCACCAAGGACCTTGTAGCTCACACGAGAAGCCTCCATTCCTCTGAGCACAACAGGCTCCCTAGGGAGCAATTTCTTCCCAAATGCAGGCCTAGGCAAATGACTCCTGTGGTTTACCAAGCTGTTCAGCCATCACAGATCTTACTTGATTCATGGTCTTAATTCCAGAAGCCAGCCTTTAGGAGAGAATAATGAACTGCTGTTAACACTGAACAAATCATAAATATTTTAATGTACATGAAGATAACCTGAAAATTAAAAAAGAAAATTGATATATCTATTTATCTGGAAAGCCACCACCTCTTGATGTAGAGACAAAATACGCCTACATATATAGCAAGCCCCAAACTCACAGTTCCTAAATGAATGCTTTTCTGATTATGTTGTTACACTTTAAACATTGGGATATAGTTTTATTTAAATGATTTTTTTTTTGGCACTGGGATATATTTCCATTCAAATTAACTTTTTTTTTTAATAGCATAATTGAATTAGTGCCTAATACATTGGAAAGGAAGCTATTCACAGTACAAAATTTGCAATGCACATGATTGTTACCCCACTCTGTGTTGGTCTACGTTCACATCATGGTGGATGTGTGCCGTTAGATTACTTTGTGTCTCTTGTGTCACTTAATAGTCACTTGAAAGAAATAGTGTGGTAATTTTTTTAAGCCTATAAACAAAAGTTACCTCACATTAAATGGAATTGAAATTGAGAAGTCTAAACAGTGAAACTTTACTGGTTAGTCTGAGAAAGTGTCAATTTAATGACAGAGGCAAAGTGTGAGTTGGAGCATAAATGAGAGAAAAGGCAAGGCTTTAATCTGTTGTTAAAATGGATTGTATCATAAGAACTGCTCTTATACCATCTCCAGAGGGAGGCAGGTAAGAACTCTCCATATAACCCCAGTTTACCCTTTTTCAGAAACTTTCATTGTAGCCTTTAGCATTATTTCCAGTCAAGGCAACAGTTGCTATCTACAATAGATCTTTAAATAGCATCCATAACTTGACTAGAGTTGGACCTCATCAGTTCTCAAAAGAATACATTGGACAGCCAACTAATCCTAAAGTTATGAAGGTGGTCTCAAAGGTGATATGAAAAAGTAGAAATTCTTCCTTCTAAAAATGAGGACAAAATTGAAGAGATGTTCCATGTTTTTCTTTTTCTCATGGTTCTCCAAAGCCAGCTTAAAAAATATTATCCATGGTGCCCACTGAACAAGCTACATGTCCCCCAGTCCGACTGCCTTACTCCAGCAGTATGAAATGCTTAGCATCATCTGCTGGTTTTCTTTCTTATTCCAGTAACTGTCAAAGAACTAAAAAATGTGGGGAGAGAATCATATCTTTTGGTTTTTTCCTGTTGGTTATGTTTTGCCATTCTTCTTAGTTTAGTCTGTCTTCAGGGATAAATTGTGATTCCATCCCTAAAGTGATAGGAATCGTTGAAGGAGCCCCTTTTGATAATCTAGTGTGATTTCCTATATAACTATATATAGGACTTTTTTTAAATCAATTAGCATTTGAAGTAGAAATCAGTTTTCAAATCTAATCCTAATTTAAATATTATTAAGCAGTTGAGTGCTGATCATAGCTCCTACTGAGCTTTTCCAGTGGCTAATTAACCTGACAAACTGAGACTTGGAGAGCAAGATTTTTATTTAGCTCTATTCTGTAAGCATTTACCTTCCTATCATTTTGCCACTTCTTTTGAAGATTGTAAGAGTTTGTTTTCAGTGTAGATGCTTTGTATCATGGTGATGTTCACAAACAATTCCAAGTGATTGGTTTAAGGACCATGGTTTAGAGAGTTAATGCTTTTCAGTTGAGTTGTGGTAACTTACATTAAGTGCTTTGCAAAGTGACTGCACATGCAAAATAAAACTTGCTCTTAAATAAATAATTTTCAAGCCTAGTAAACTGGAATAACTCAGCCATATTTTACAGTACAAAATACACCCTGCACTACTTTTTAATGCTCTTCTTTGGATTTTCTAATTTAAACAGACCAAACTTTTCAAAGACCCTGCTATAAAAGAGGCTTTACAGTCTTGTAACCATTTTCCTGTTTTGACTCGAATGCCCTGGCTTTTGGTGTCTTCCTAAGTGCTGAATAACAGAGCCAAATTCAGTATTTCAGAAGTCACATTGTTGGAAAAGAGAGATGATGCTTTCTTGTTGTATTTGTCATTTCCTATTTAAGGGGCTGGACTAGATGATCTCTAAAGATCCCTTCCAACCCTACCATTCTATGTTTCTATGAATTTCATTGTCAGCTGATGGACTGGGATGATACCTCAGTCTTTTTCAAGCTCATTTCATTCTACACACAACAACCTATTGGTGCAGATCAGCAAAGTATCATTTTTAGAAATGGGATGAGGGGTTTCGTCTTGATTGAAAATAAGGTCCAGTACGAGCATATATCATTTTGGATGTAACATCTTTGTTTGATAAATTGTTTTCTTCCGTGTTGACAATTCTGGGTATGTGTGTGAGCTAACACAGGGAAGACACAACAACCACGAAAAAACCACAGATGAAACGAAAAGAGTAAATCCATTCTTGTTACCCCACAAACCAGGAGATCTCAAAAACAGCACCCAGGCAGAGGCACACAAGCAAGCACACAGGCACCACAGAGTTTGGTCCTTGCTAGCAAGAAGAGAAAGATTTCAAACCTGCTGCTTTTGTCAGTGTGTCTGGGGTTGTTTTTCAGGCCTAGTTTTCCTCTGTGCTTTGATCTTTCCCTCAGCAGGACAGGAATCTCAAGTCTGTCTGATAGGTGCCTATGAGAACATCACAGACCTGTTATCTAAACAGAAATGTTCTACTTACCTGACACCAAAGGCTACACAATGATTAGCTTGTTACTTATATTTTTCAACACTCCAGCAGCAAGTCACTGGAGTGTCCTTACAATCCTCACCGACCTGCCTGGTTTGAGTTTTTTTCCCTGTGTGTTTTAGTAGCTTTTTATTCTGAATGATAGATACTTGAGTCACTTTTGATTTTTGGTGGTCTTAGTTCATGTCACATAATACTGCTTCTTATACTTCCACTGCTGTTGGGTTCTTGTTTTCAGTTTCTTCACTTGTTCTCACCCTTATACCATTCACTAGTCTTTATCTTTTGCTCAGTAGTTTGTCAGGTGACACAAAAGATGAAAATGAGAATGCAGGAGCAGAACAGGTCCCTAGGACTATGTGAAGTTGTAGCACTATAGCAAAAAAAGGTGTAGTGGTAGATTGAACTGAGGAAAGAAAACATAAGTTATAATGAAAGACTGATTTAAGAAGGAATATTGTCTTGCTTTGTTGCAAATTTACTTGCTGTTAGAGTAATTTTAGATTTTAGCCTTAGTGATATCAGTATTTTAACTTATCTTTAATGTCTTGCTTATCTAACAATAATCATAAAGGTAGGCACAGCTGCTTTTTGCTTTCAAATAAGCATTTTGGGTCAGAAACCACAGAAATTAATATAATTTGTTAAAGATTTTTAAGAGCACTTTAAAGAAATTAATAACTGCAACTTCAAACAAAATAGATTTCTCAACAAAATAAGAAAAAAAAAATACTGTACCAATATTACAATCCCTATATAACAGCATCCAGAAAAGAACAGGTGAAGCAACTGAGAAAGAAGTAGAAATATTTTAACCTACTGGAATGTTTTTAAGTTGATAGAATAGTTTAACACATCATTAATCTAAGGCTGACATTTAAAATTATGAAGTAATCAAGTATTTAAATAATTTTCTGAGCTTTCCTGTATTCAACAATTTACTGTATGCAACTATTTTAGTAAGGGTGAAAGTCATTGTTTTAAGTGGTTGTTGAATAAAAGGTGTGTGTTGGAGACTTTAAAGTGCCTTAAAATCTTCTAGAAAACACAATTTCAGAAACATAATATAATTTACTCAAGCACTGGAAGATGGGAATAGCTGCTCTTTAAAAAACTGCATCACTAGGGGAAAAGATTAACATTTTGACTATCGTGTCATTATATGAATGATATGATAGATCATATCATATCATTATATATATCATATCATGATATGACATGAATATCATATGCTAAATTATGCAGTTATGGAAAAGGTCACATTTTTATTTGGAATATCTGACAACATCCATTAATATATTTAGAACTCTAAAATGTTTGAGATTTCTCCTGAAGCTTGAAAAATTACAGGATGTCACAAGGAGAACTTTGGCTTATTTTCAAAGTTTGGTGATTACCAAGAATCATTTGTTTTCAGAATTTGGGAACTTTTTTTTTCCTACAGGTACTCAAAGACATTGTCAATGTGAAACTCAGGTTGTTTTTGAACTGCAGATCTAAGCTGTCAGAAGTGCCGTTGAAGAGGTAAGCAGTTCATACCTTTTCTGAGAAGTGTATGATCTCGCTCGGTTTGGAAAAACACCCTTAACAATATATATTCACTTAAAAAATAATCATGGATTGTGGTTCTGGAGTCTTGTGTTGCATTATTTTTTTCTTCGAATGTTACCAAAGCAGTTTGCACTTGTCTGGAGAAAAATTCAAAGTCTAAGGTGTCACACATGGTGTATACCACAAGCAAATTATCTAGTACATCAAATGCACCTAGCATGAACAATCCTTAGAGAAATCAGAGAGGTTTTCATGCTACAGAAACTTTCCAAGAGAGATTGTTTGCCTAACTTGGTCACTTCTTACAGCCTACTGTCTGTGTAATGAATTTTACAGTTTAAGAACACTTAAAAAAGAAATTCATCTGAGTAAAAGTTCAATCTGCATTTGAGTTCTTATTGTGATTTGTTTGAAATATTATAGTCTAAAAGTATCTGCCTGAAATTGAAGGGTTTTTTAACTGTAAAGACAGTGGTTCACTGGTTCGGTTAGGGACGTTTACACTGAAGTGCGTTCCCAAAAGAATATTCCTTTCCCTCTGTGGGAAATGTTTCAGCATTGCCATCTCTTTAGCAGGTATTTTACCTGTAATCTTATTAGGAGAGAGACTGGTAGTAGTGCTTGCTCTTTAGTCAGCAGACTAGAGAATTAATCACTTGCCCACATAACAGAAGTCCTTAGTTTCTACTTGATTTGAGAAGATGGAACTTGCAGCTCTCATACCACAACAGAGTGTCTTCATCGTCAGCCTTCTGAATATCTTGTGTGATCGTTGTCATGATTGCTGTTAAAGCTAGGCATTTTGCAGGTGTTAGTGTCTGCTTCTCTCCCTGTGCTTGAGGGAGGTGAGAGGAAGAAGAATTCTGAAATCTAATACAACCTGCAGACAGGTTGCATTATTCTTGCAGCAATGGTTTCATATGAAGTACATCTGTATACTTGCTCAAAACTGTGGGAAATTTTCATTCCTCGTGATACAGACTTCCTTACCTTTCTACTTTTCATAGTAATTAAATGTCCTTTTTTCCATATTAAGCACTCATTGCTTGCTGATTGACCTCTTCCATTAGTGCCCTTCTTTCTCTGTTCTGATTCTTATTTTGTTTAATGTAAGTTGAGGAAGAAAGAAAGTTACCATTGTTCTGTTGCAAGGAACATTAACCTGTGGAATAAATGATATAAGAGATGGAGAGGAAAAGAGAAGCCTCCTTTGCTATGTCTTTGGGAACAGCTTCTGACACTAGCAGCAGCAATGACTTCTTCCAGTAGAGACTAGTCCTTCTGCTTAGTTAAGTGATGCAGATTCTGCAAATTCAAGGCATTTCACAGCAAGATGTTTAGATGCCACTCTTGGGTATTCACCTTCCCAGCCATTCAGAATGTTAATAGGGAGCTATGCACTTTCACAGCAAAAAAAAATTGTCAAAAGCAAAAACGCCTATCTTCATCTACCAGCCCATTGGAGATGCTGTAAATACTGTCTGACAGTGTTCCAAAAGAGTAGGGAGCTAGTTTGCCTCCAAACGTCTTTCACTGGGTAGCCATTCACTGTATTTTAAAGTATTTTAGAAGAACTTCGTGTTTGGAACTTCATGCTTCAGTTGTTTTATTTTTTTTTAACACTTCCTTTTCAACAGCTTCTATCGTTTTGTTCTGGAGCCGGAATTAACTTATGGGATCAACAAGCACCTACCTTCTGAACCTGTGGCAAAATTCTTAGAATTGCCAGAATCACTCCTTTTGACTCTAAACATGATCACTCCTGAAAGTTGGTTGGTTGAAGCTGTAAACAGTTCCTGTGACCTCGATAACATTCACTTACAGGATGTAAGTAATGGTTTGTAAATATTGTAAAACTTGTGTTGGAACTTCTGCCTCGAGGGAAATGGAAATATTCTGCGAATTTGTTGGTACCTGTTTTCCAGAAATGTCTTCTGTTCTGTCTTCTATTATTTTTATTTCCATCACCTTTTTTTCCTACTCTGCCTTAATTTTATTTTTTTTTAAAGTAAGTCTTAAAACGATGGAACAGAAAAAAAATCAGAATCCAGAGTACAAGTGAAAATAATGTTGAGCTTTATAATGTTTACAGAAATACTGGGGTTTTTAGGTCAAAATGAAGCAAAGGGTTCTGTGTTGCAGCCTTCTGTTTCTCTTTTTTCATATATATATATTTCTGATATAATTCTGATAACCTAGATAATAGGATTAACCTAGGTAAATCTTCAAATAAAGCTGAATAAATGTCTGTTTAATAATACAGATTTAAATATGTTTAACCCTTTTTTTATTCACAATTTTTAAAATTATATTCTTCATCCCTCAGCTCCAAGATATCTAATTTGTTTCAGTCGCTAAGCTTATGCAAAATATTGAGAGTGTTTGATTGACAGAAACTCCATTTTTGGAAGATGTATTGTGAAAATAAAGTTTATGATTTACCTTACCAATGCTGAGGTGCCTCAGCTTCCTCAACAGTCAATGGAGAGAAGATTCCTCCAGACAGTGATGCATTTCCCTTATGCTGGAGAGCTATTTTAAAAGTTCTTTCTAGTAGGGCCTTTCTCTTTTTTCTTTTTTTATGACAGTTGAATTTAGTTGAGGTAAATCCCACACTACATGTTTGTCATTCTAATATGTTGCTCTTCCCATATAGTTAAATGACAGAATTTATTGATGAAATCTTCCTTTCACAGATAAAAGGGACAGTCATAGCAGAATACGAACTAGAATATATGTTGCTTGAAGGACATTGCTTTGATGTGACAGCTGGACAACCTCCTCGAGGGTTACAGTTTACTCTGGGCACCAAGAATAATCCTGTCATGGTTGATACTATTGTGATGGCCAATTTGGTAAGTATTACGTACAGAAATTGTCATTGCAATTGCACACTCTTCGTGAGAAATCTTTGTGAGCTGCATCTTAAAATCTGTTTCCCTGTGTTGCAAGCTTAGTAATGCTAAAAGTAACAGGAGCATCCTGGAGTTGCAACCATGTACAAGAGATGTGCATCTCTAATTTGCTGAGCTTTCCCCAGCTCGTCTTCTGATCCAATAGAGATTTGAATGTAGCCTAGTTTTAGACTCTTACCCGAAGTGCCTAAACTGGGAGCATTTTTGCCTCAAGTAGATGGTAGGAAGTAGCTATGTTCTCATGGAGATCCCTCTGACAAATGTGGAGTCACTGACAAAAATATGAATCGTATTCTGGTTAAAATAATCATTTTTTGTTACACAATGATCCAGACAAAAGAAGGATCTTATTATAGATGTTTCAGTTCAGTGCTTTATTTTCTGTTGGCTAAAGTAATTTCATAGGGAAAGATTTTAATGAATTAAGACATTACCAATCTGCTGTTCCCTGTAAATACTGTATGACAAGGAATAAATGCTTAATAAACTGTAAATCTGTGGCTTTTTGCACAAGGACTGTATATAGTCTCAACAGTAGATGATGTTCAACATGAGGAAACTTTTTAATGATGCTTCACATTCCAAAGCTTACTTAGTCTGGCTTTCACATAGTGATGGCCATATGCAGTGTTTCTAAATTGGGAAGGTGCTGTGTTGACTTGGAAAGTTCTTCCAGACAAAAATGTTATGTTTCAAAGACATTTTTCAGTTTAGTAATTTATTTCTTTACTGCTCACTTACTTGCTGTTCTAGATACAGATTTTTGCATGCAACTCAAATTCAGACAGAACCAGATGGAGCACTGAAAGACATTAAAATGGACAGGCAGGAAAGGTGATGGTTGCATTGCTTCCATATTACTTTCAGGGCTAATATGAGAGTAGGTAATGGTTGTTAACCTTGACTGCAGTACCAAATGTTGAATGATTGAGTTTTTTACATGTACATGGTTGATTCCAAAATGCTGACAGAACAAATGTCTGGTTTTCCCTTTTTTTCATAGGGGTATTTTCAGCTGAAAGCAAATCCAGGTGCTTGGACACTGAGATTGCGTAAAGGAAGATCCGAAGAGATTTATCAGGTTTTTTCGTAAGTATTAATCAGTCTTTTGGAATTAATCAGAAGGTGCAATGTACTTTGAAAAGATCTGGCAATACTGAAGGAAAATAACATGAAAGGCAAAATAACATGAAGAAACAGAAAAAGCAGCAAATGGTTATTTAAAGTTTAGAAGAGAGACTTTATTTCTAGATAGCGTAACTTGTTTGATTGCTCCATGTGTTCTTGAAGGCATTTGGATATGTTACTGCGTAATAAACCTAAGGTGCTCAACTAGACTTGGTGCTAGCAAAGTCTCTCACCATACAGCTACCAGACACTAGCCCTGTCAGTTCCACACATGGTTAGCATTATCGTGAAACTGCTTGCACTAAATTGTGTAGAAATGTCAGTCATTATGTTGTTGATCAATATTTTGGCATTGCCAACACATTTAACATGTAATTCCAAGAGTATGTCCACTGGAGCATTGCTAACTCTCCAGCAGCATCTTGATCAGGTGGAGGAAGTGCCATGAATTTCCCCCTCATAATTTTTTTCAGTGCTGAGGGTGCCTCTGTGAATGCAGTGTTGTTGATGAGTGGCATCTATTTTTTAACAGGAGTAGAACATTCTTTTCGGTTCCAGACTTTTTTCTTCAGTTGATTCTGAAAGTTCCTTAGTCATCTAAGGATTTCTGTGCTTATATCTTCACCTTAAGATATAGAAGCACCCTTGAGTTCTGCACCCTGGCTTCATGTTGACTGCACCACATTTCCCTCTCTTGGCAGAAACTCCTATACATGGAGAGAAGTCCCACTGTACTCCAGTAACTGGCATTTAGTTGCCACCTGTATGGCTTACAGATTTGTAGTGTCCATGGTCGATTTTCATGAGGAACAAATACTAAGTATCATTCCAACTCTTCCTTGGAAGGATCATCTTTTTCTCACCTTTTTTTGTAAAAGCATAGATCTCTAGCATGTGAGGGCTTCCTCTTGAAGCTTTGGATCTGATCCTTCTGGAGGAGTAGCATTGTTCTGTTTTGTTTCAGCTTCAGTTCTTCCTTCTTGTTTCTTTCCTCTGCCTTGCTGCCCTGTAATTGTGTGGGCTGAAATAGATCTATTACTTATCAAATATTTATTATTACTTGGAATTCAGGAACACATAGTTCCATATGATATTTAACCATTAGCTACTATTAAAAAGTGAAAAAAACGCAAACCTATTAACATCTCTGCTGTTGCAAATATGTAGTTAATGCATCACTTTAAGGAAGAAATGTTAACAGGTTATTAGGTTCATGCTATTTATTTGCAATTTTCAATTTATTTTTTTTCCAGAAACCACTCTCAATCTGTTGAAAAAGCAGAAAAACATGATCTTTATCCTAAGTTCACTTAATCTCCACCAACTGTAGCAATATCATTTGTCTAATGTGCCATTCAATTCTTAAGATACATAGGTGATTTATGAAAGATACCATGATTAAAAAAGAAAAGTAACATAATGAGCTTTAGTTTAATTTTAAAATGAAATAAAATGAAAGAAAAACACTCTGCATTCTAGGCTGGTTCAAAGGAAACTTAAATCATCTGCTGATTTTTAAGGTTACTGATTTTTTTTTTCCCTCCAGTAGTAATACAAGTGAGCTTAACTGAGCTCATTTGAGTTATGTGAAATTAATACTTGTTGAAGAATCTAAACAATAGTGTTTATTTCATTTAATTATTACAAGCCATAGGCATAGAGCACAGCAGCTAAAGTATGTTTCAGAGGCTGTAGCAGGATCTTTGATAGTACTTTTACTGGTATCAGTATTAATAGGATCAAGTTACTGTCAGAATTTAAGCAACTATGTGACAGGATAGAATTTTGCCAAAAAATACTGCAGTATATTTTCCATCCTTATGTAGTAGTCACATTCCCTCCTGTTGAATTGTGATATAACTTGTTTTCTTTGAGGGATTTCTTATATTTAAATGAAACTTTTTGTGTTCCAGCTTCATCTCATTACCCCTTGTCCTGTTGCTAGATACCACAGAAAAAAGGGATGTCCCAGCCTCCTGACATCCACCATTTAGATATTTGTAAATGTTAATAAGATCTCCCCTCAATCTCCTCTTCTCTAGCCTAAACAGCCCCAGTTCCCGCAGTGTTTCCTCGTATGAGAGATAGTCCAGTCCTCTAATAAATACAGAGCTTTTGGAATTAACTTCTTCTTCCCCCCCAGTCCTGAACACTGCTTCTAACATGGATCATTATTTTAAAGCAGCCACCCTTGTAAATCAATTTGTTATGAACAGATTATTATGAATGTTAGGAAGATGGGAATTGCCATGCTCAGCAGTCTAAAGCACTGCTTGTTATTGGAACTTTGATTCTGTGATGTTGGTAGGAAAACAATAAGATTTTACAGAGCAAAATATCTCTAGATAGATACAAAAGCTCCTGCTGAATATTTCCTTTATTTAAAAAGGCAGGTAGATACATTTTGTTATATTTAGATGGCATGCAGATTGCTCAACTGAAAGCTGTATCTTTGTATTTCAGGCAAGGAGATTTTGTTTATTTTTTTGTTTTGAGATTTGTAAAGGGTCTCCATTTGTTGAACTTGACTGCTTTTGTTCTCAGTATGGAAAATTCTAAGTGATATTATATTAATATATATTAAAAGT
>WBNH01004168.1:0-13628 GCA_013401255.1 Urocolius indicus | reverse complement strand
TTATATTAATATATATTAAAAGTATGTAGGTGTTTGGAAACATTTCAAAGCTGTGACTTTGTTGTTGGGACATTTTTTTGTACGGCAGTTATATGATGATAAAGTAGCTATTGCTACTTAATAGTGCTGTCAATGCGCAAGACCTTTGTTTGGATTTAAAAAGGAAGTTGTACCTACTTTCCATGGGCTGACAAACCAAGTTACAGTAAGAGCATTCAATACCTTTTGGACAAAACACAAAATCCTTATTGGTTTTAAGGGAGTATATAAATCATGGTCCCACGTCACATTCAAAACCTTACTCATGTCATCGCTCCTTTGAAATGTGCACCTGTGACATGAATAAAATCACAATGTGTGGAATATCATATGGATAGAGATGGGAGTCTCCTGGTTTAAACCCAGCTGACAATAACCAAACTACACGGTTACCACTCTTCCCCACCTCAGCAGGATGGGGAGCATAATCATGAGGAAACTGTAGAGCTTTGTGAGTTGAGATAAGGACAATTTAATAGAACAGCACAAAGAATAAGCAGTTACAGTGACAGCCAAGGGATACAGAAAACAAGCAATACCTGGTGTAACTGCTTGCTGGTCCTAGCAGAAACTTTCAGTTTCCTTCGGGGCCCTTATATCCTGAGCATGAGGTCACCATGGTACTGAATAGCCTGGCCATGCCCCCTTCTGGCATCTGGGGAAAGCTAACCCTATCACTGCCAAACCTAGGACATGGAGAAAGGAGGAAAGATCCTGTATAATACTCAGCACAGTGATTTACAGTTAGAGAACGGTGTGATGGACTCTGATTTCTTTCCAAGAGATACTTACCTAAAGACAAGCAAACGTCTTAGTCTGTAAGTAGCCATTGAGCACGTAGCTGTGTGTCTAGGAACTGAACTCAAATACTCTTCCAAGAAAAGAAGTTATCATAGTATAACAGTAGGAACATGCAAAGATCTGAATAGAGAAACAGATAAATTGGATCTTGAGACAAACATTAAGTGTCCAAAGTAACTAATGGTGACTATCTCTATTTTCAGTACATTGTTCATACTGGGATAGACATTCATCACAGTAAGTGCTGTGCAGAGTGGAACAATTGGCACTCAGTAAAGATGGAGCTGACAGTTGGGGATCCACAGAAGAGATTTAGGGAGACAAATCGATGCTATTGAATTTACAGCTAAAGCAAGCACTTTGAGAGCATTGTAAAGACTTAGGAAAATCATCTGCATCAGCAGAGCCACAGAGCTAGCTAGAGAATTCATAACAGAGAGATTTTGAGGCAGTTGAGTGAATAACAGAGAAAATGTTGATCTTTTTTATTTAAAATGGAGATCTATGGCTTTTTATGTTGAGTACTGTACATCCTGTACATCCCTGTGATAAAAAGGCAGTTCTTGTCCAAACGGTTCTATATTTTTGAAGTGTGGTAATTTAAGCTAAATCAAAGAGTAGAAAAGTCAAGATAAACCTGAAAATTCCAGTCATGATTGCAATCGATCCAATCAAACCAATAATTCTGTGATTCTGTAATTGTTTTGTGCAAAAATCGTCAATTTCGGTGGAATTTAGTAATCACAGTAATCACTTTTTGCTGGAATATATTAAATAGAAGTTTCAGATAGCTATGTAAAATGCTGTCCTTTTTTGGTAAGTAATGTGAAACGGATTGAAACAAGATTTAAATTTTTCTGGTTTATGGAGGGGGAAAAAAAAAGAAGCCTAAGGGGTAGCAAGTTATCTTCTTAAACCAATTTTTGGTACATGTAGCCTTAGCAAGAGGAAAAAAACATAATACTGTTAAAGGACAGAAATTAAAGAAATACATATGGGCTACTGAGTTACAAAAGCTATAAAATTTGAGAATTATGTTATTATATTGTATCAGAGAGTGACAGCAACATTTTTCACACTTGTTATTCGGTGGACAGCAGTACAGTTTTCAGATGCCTTAGCGGTTTTAAATGGATGTTCAGTAGGGCACGTGTTCACATGGTGCCTTGTACAGCCATGCTTTTAGGGGTTATCAAAGCCCACTAGTTGAAAGCCAGTCTTTCCTATCTCAGTACTGTGGTGAAGAATCATAGAATCATTACGGTTGAAAAAGACCTTTAAGCTCATCAAGTCCAGCCACTAACCTCACACTGCCAAGCCTGTCACTAAACTAAACCATGTCCCTCAGCACCTGATCTAGGTGTCTTTTGAATATCTCCAGCATGACTAAACCACTTCTCTGGGCAGCCCCTTCCAATACTTAATAACTGTCTCAGTGAAAAAGTTCTTCCTAATGTCCAGCCTAACCCTCCCTGCCACAACTGGAGTTTCCTTGTGTTCTATCATTCATTACTGGAGAGAGATTGACCCCTCCACCTCACTACAGCTCCCCTTCAGGTAGCTCTAGAGAGTGATCATGTCTCCTCTCAGCCTCCTCTTCTCCAGACTAAACTTCCCCAGCTCCCTCAGCTGCTCCTCATCACATGTGTGCTCCAGATCCTTCACCATCTTCGTTGCCCATCTCTGGACACACTCCAGCACCTCAATGTCCTCCTTGTAGTGAGGGGCCCAGAATTGGACACAGTATTTAAGGTGCAGCCTCACCAGTGCCAAGTACATGGGGAGAATCACCTCCTTGGTCCTGCTGGTCACACTGTTTCTAAAACAAGCCAAGATGCTATTGACCTTCTTTGGCCACGTGGGCACACTGGTGGCTCATACTAAGCCAGCTATCTGTTAACACTCCCCAGGTCCTTTTCCACAGGACAGCTCTCAAGCCACTCTGCCCCAAGGCTGTAGCATTGCATGGGCTTGTTGTGACCCAAGTGCAAGACCCAGTGTTTTAGTTTGTTGAACCTCATACAATTGGCCTCGACCCATCTACCCAGCCTGTCCAGGTTCCTCTGAAGAGTCCTTGTCCTTGTCCTCAAGCAGGTCTACACACACACCCAGCTTGGCATCATCAGCAAATTTACTGACGGTGCACTCAGTCCCCTCATCCAGATCATTGATAAAGATGTTCAAGAGGACAGGCCCCAGGACTAAGCCCTGGGAAACCAGTGGTGACTGGCTGCCAGCTGGATCTAACTCCATTCACTATGACTCTCTGGGCCCAGCCATCCAGTCAGTTTTCCAACCACTTCAGAGCAGGTCCATCCAAGCAATGGGCAGCCAGTTTCTCCAGGAGGATGCTGTGAGAGACTGTGTCAAAGGCCTTAGTAAAGTCCAGGAAGAACACATCCACAGCCTCTCCCTCATCCACTAGCAGGTCATCTTGTCATAGAAGGAAATCAGATAGGTCAAACAGGACCAGCCCTTCATAAAACAGTATTGGCTGGGCTTGAACCCTTGGTTATCCTGAACGTGCCTCAGCTTTCCTTAGACGTTTTAAAGCAGCTTTAGTTTAAAATTACATTTAATGTTATCACGGCCATTTCCAAAATGTTTTCCATTTTTGAAAAAAGAAATTATATCTCTAAAGGTCCCTTCCAACCCCTACCATTCTATGATTCTATGATTTTAATGTAATACATACCTATATAACACATGGTAATGTATTCAGCTCTAGATTGGTGCATTTTTCCACTGATCAATACAATTTCCTGTGAAAATCCAAATTAAAATGTGAAGATTACTACTATGTACAATATCTAGTGATAAAGAAAACTCAGAAAGTTTCTGAAGTAATTAAGAAGTAATTAGATCCAAGTGAAGAAATTTAGTTTCTGTAAATATCAGCAATCCTGAAGCTTATACTCTTTCAATGCACATTTTAATGAGCCAGTGTATTTTCATGGGTGTTTTTTTTTTTTGTCCTCACAGCCATGAAGGAACAGATTCTGTAGCTGACCTGACAGATGTCACTGTGGTCCTAAACAACTTCAGAAGCAAAATTATCAAAGTCCAAGTACGTAAAGAGATAACTTTTTCTTGTCTGTAGTGTCTCCTTATATGAAATATGACTAATGCTTACATGTCTTATGGTGTATTTATTTGGAAGAGGTATACTGAAATATATAATTATAGATTTTTTATAAGCAAATAGTATGTGCAAAATGATGTAGTTCATTTGATCCAATCAAGTTATACTAATGTATGGGAAATCTGTAAATAGCTGTTAAAATCTGTGTGCATAGCATAGATGGACACCGCAAGCTAGATGAGACAAATCCTGAGAGTGTAGTCTGGATGCCTTAAACTTCCTCTCTGCTTAGTATAAGAAAGGCAGCCCAAAGGTCTGCTTATCATAGCTCTTGTATGTATTTCAACCAAGGGAATGGTAAAGCTCTTGAGACACCCCATTCTCTCCTGTGAGTGAGGAGGGAATTTACGTGAAGTTCCAGATATCAGAGTGGAAGTTAAAATTAGGCACCTTGAATTCTACACTAAGCTACTGAATTTGTGTAGATGGAATTACATTACTTTCATTCTTAAAGATGTATCAAAAAGATATAAGGAAACACATGTTATTTTAAGGAGAAGGAACCTCATAGTGTTTTATGTTTTCCACTGTTTTGTAAATCATGTTTTTTATGTAGATATCCTTGGTACATTGTATCACAGTTTTAGACATTCAAAAGGAAAGAGAACAATGTAAACATAAGTACAAAAGGAATTTTTAAAACCACATAGGAGTCTTTACCCCAGTCCTATAACTGAAAGTTTCCAGAACCTGAAGAAAACGTGTAGCTCTCTGGAGCATGATGAGCCTGCCTTTAAACCAGTGAGAGAGTAAAAAGGTGCCATTTGGGTCAAAATAGCAAAATTGTTGTATGTGAAAGGTGGCACATCTTAATCTTATAGCTAGTATGTGCAAGCTCTGTCTTTCAGTTGAACCCTAGAATCACTTCAGTAATACCCAGGGCGAGGCTTCAGAAGCCTCATTTAAAAAGATGCAGGATGTATTGTGAACAGGAGTCTGCAAGTGTTAGCTCGACAATATAAACATGTGAAACTAATATGGTTATAACTGAATACATTCCAACAGTGGTTTTGAAATTATTTGTCTCTCTAAAACAACTGAATTTCTTTTAATCAAGGAAATTAAGGTCATCAAGCAAAAATCATTTGGAGCCCTAATTAAGCAATGTGGGTAAGAGAGCAGAGATTACTGAAGTTGCAGAGGACAGCTTATGTTTCGGTGACAGATCTGTCACTCTCTCCTTGAGAAGGGCTTATGAGAATCACAGTTGCCCTTTGGATAAGTCCTATACATGGTGCAACACCCTGCTACCCTTCTTCTGACAGTTAATGGCTGGATCACAAACTCGTGAGGGAAGAAAATGAGATACAACTCCCTGCACTTTTAGTTAGTGTTTTCATAAAGAAGTACAGAGGCCTTCAATACTTATTAACCACCAATTCATTTTTCATATTAATTACTTTCCTTCTTATTACAGTAAGTTCTGTACCTAGTATGAAACGACACTTTTACTGTTCAGTTTAATGCAGATGGTAAGTACTTTACTGATATGGAAATTGGTTAACATTTTGGTCCAGCCCTAGCCAGAAAGTACACCATAGTTAGGCATCACAATTGAATCAGTACTTATCAACTAAGTTCCCAAATGGCACAAGTCCATTTCTTTTAATGACTAGGTACAGAAAAAGCCTGATAAAGTCAATGAAGATCTCCTTACTGATGGAACAACAGGAAAAAAGGGAAATCGGGAGTCAATTACAAGGTAATGCATGCTTTGCTTATACTTTAATCACGCCAGGATATGTTTGTTGTTACTCATAGTAAGTATCCACGTGTGCTCTGATGTGGGACACGTGTACATACCATATTGTCCGAGGCCTTTTGTAACTGAGATGCCCTTCTGCTTTGAGTGCTTTTTCTACGTGGGCTTACAGGTTAACTAAGCCATCTTCAGAGCATCTTTTTCAGTTTGAAAGACCTTCTTTCTGTAAAGCTTTGCATAATCAGTATTTTAAAGATACTTGCATCAAAGCCTGATTTTCCCTTTTTTCATGTTCAATCTTCATAGTCACATTGGTGGTGGCTGCATTAAAATGAGGCTGACCTTCTTTCAGTCTTGCTATCACCAAGTATAAGAAACAGGACAAAACATCAGAAAGAAAGAAGATGGATTGCTTGGGACTGTGAGTTGCAGTCTGTTTAGATTGTGAGAACTCAGTGCTAGTTGGGAGAGGCTGTCTTCTTCAGAGACCATACAGTCAGTGCCACTCCAGTGGTGTCCCTTTCTTTTGCGTTTGCTATAGTTCTGATCAGATATGACTGTCGTATCTCCACTTACCATTGCTGAGTGAAAAGAACATGGGACTCTCAAAAGATTACTTACACCACTTACATTGCAACCTTCTGTGATTTCAGCTTTGTATTGTGAGTGATGTGAATTCTTTTAAATCTGTTGGAGATCGGAGACTTGTGTTATTTGTACCTGAAGATTATGAGGGTTACTTCTTTTTAGACTTTTTAATGTATACTTTTAAAAGGGATCTAACCAAAAGAAAAATTAATGGAAGTGAGTCACACAATCTGAAGTGTGTGAGGAATGACTCCCCTCAAAAAAATGACTGTTGAATCTCACAGTATCGAGCCGTACTGTAACCAATTTAGCTAAAGCAGCCTTTGCGGTTCAGACATCTGTAAAACAGTGCTCTGATGGAGACTGCAGCCACCATTCCCTGTCTGTATGTGCTGGAAGGTATACATGATTAAAAACAACCCTGGTAGACTTTGGAATTCAAAGCAAGCAAAGAATGCTGTGCAGCAGAAATGGAAAACCTCTACACAACGTACCTCAAAGATCTAGAGTAGGTAGCCACAGAGAGAGTAATTGGATTAATTTAAGGAAGAATTCAACAGTAGTATGAGGAAGACTTGGAAAATCCTGTCACCACAGATCACTGAATGTTATGAGAGTATTCTAGGAAAGACTGCTACTCCTCAGCCTTGTCATTTGCTATTGGTAAGGTACTGGGCTAAATATGTGATTTGGCCTAGTGTAGCCACCTTTGTTATATCCACTTTGCATTTTAGAGAATATATCCAGCTCCACAACCTACGGGCCTGTACAGACATCCCTCACATCACAAGTATGCATTGCTGGTTCTGATGCAGAATGCATGTGAGCGAAGCTGAGAAATAACTGTTACTGATTTTAAAATAAATCAGTTGTGAAGATATTTTGGCTGTGTCTATTTCTGATTTTTGCTTTGATAAAACATGGAGGTCTTGCCAAAGTTGGGTTCAGTGGATGGAAAGTATTAGAGACTGCAGTTGTACCACGGGTTGTCCTCAGTGATTAAGTATATGAGGTGTTCCTCCCAAAAGGGTTTGGTGTCATAGACATTTGCAGTGGGAATAGAATAAAATATTCAGTTACTGAAGGATGACTATTTCTTTTGTGTATTTTCTTACTTTTGATTAATTACAAGCTTAATGGTAACATAGTGGTATTTTCTTTCTGCTGAATGTATACATTATGTAATAATTTGGGGTTGTTTTCTTTTCCTTAGATTGTCAGAAGAAATTCCGACAGAAGAGAAGGAAAAGAAAAGTGATATTCTTAACATTTTTTCAGTTGCTTCAGGCCATTTATATGAACGTTTTTTAAGGTAAGGAAAGGTAAAAAGGAAATGAGATTTTCATAGGGATACTGTATATGTTCTTCCTAAAATGCAGATGCTTAAAGAAACTGACTTTTTAACAAGGTAAAAAGAGTAAGTTGTTGTAACAGAAAAGTTGTATACACTGAGGTCCAAAGTTATCCTTGTTTTAGAGCAAACTGATTCAACATGGTGGGGTGTATTAGAAAGGGGTGTGGGTCGAGAGAGGTTCTCCTCCCCCACAACTCTGCCCTTGTGAAACCGCATCTGGAATATTGTGTCCAGTTCTGCGCCCCTCAGTTCAAGAAGGACAGGGAGCTGCTGAAGCGAGTTCAGCACAGGGCCACCAAGATGATTAAGGGAGTGGAGCATCTCCCTTGTGATGAAAGGCTGAAGGAGCTGGGGTTCTTTAGCTTGGAGGAGACTGAGGTGTGATGTCATTGATGTTTACATCCTGTAAAGGGCAGGTGTCAGGAGGATGGAGCCAGGCTGTTCTCAATGATGTTCACTGATAGGACAAGGGGCAATGGGTACAAGCTGGAACATAAGAGGTTCCAAAGAAACACAAGGGAAAACTTTTTACTGTGAGGGTGAATGAGCACTGGAACAGGCTGCCCAGATGGATTGTGGAGTCTCCTTCTCTGGGGACATTCAAAACCCACCTGAATGAATTCCTGTGGTCTGCTCTGGCAGGGAGGGTGGACTAGATGATCTTTCAAGGTCCCTTCCAAACCTTAGGATTCTGTAATTCTGTAACATGTAGATGTTCAAAAATACCATTGTTCTCTGAATAAAGAAAAATGTTCTGCCTGTCTTACATGAGAACGTGTGTGAAGTGTGAACACAAAGGATAAAACATAATCTCTCTTTAGAAAGACATAACAGCAGTGACTTCATTAGAATTCTATCTATTTATGTTTAGTTTAAGCTGTGAATGCTACTATATGCAGATATGGCCTTACTTATCTCAGTCTTCATTCAGTAAGAAATGACAGCTTTTACAGAATTGCCTAATCTGTTCACAGTCATTCCTGTTACTTTTCTGATTTCTGTGTGTACTCATCTACAGGTGCAGGTTTAGTGATTTTCTTGTCCCAAAAAGAATTTTTTTCAATTCTTTCGTGCATATTCATTTGGAAAGCAGTATTTTGTATGTATTGATTTTTATTTCTTACTACTCTGACAGCGTTTGAACACGTGTATTTCATTCAATCCTTCATAAGGGGAAAGATTTGTTTATTTTAAAACGTTCTACATGCTTCTTTATCTTATTTTAAGGTTTGTTATTCCTTGATTCTTAAGACAGCCTTGACCCTTGTAAGGTATTGCTTATCTCACTGGTTACACCAAACAAATGTCACAGAAATTTAAAACAATTGAATCCAAAATAGGGATTTAACTTTTTCTAAATACCTCAACTTTTTTTAGTTATTAAGGGTTTTCTGAAGAGGACCTTAACTCAAACGATGCTTTCTACGATGTTTTCTCTTTCCCACTGTTTTTCTTCTCAGCAGCCTGTTAAACTCAATTTATTTTAGAAACATGCTTTGTTATCTCAGATGCCAGGTTAATATGAAATGTTAATTGTTATGCTAATTTTGTCAGGCACCCCTCTAAGAATAAACCTTGTAAAGGGACCCACTTTTGAAATTATTTCTTCTAATACTGCTTAGCCAATCTGCATTGAATAAATCCATCTTAAAGCAGTCTTGAATATATTGTAGAATCATAGAATGGTAGGAGTTGGAAGGGACCTTTAGAGATCATCTAGTCCAACCCCCCTGCTCAAACAGGTTCACCAAGATCAGGTCGCATAGGAACATGTCCAGGTGGGTCTTGAAGACCTCCAAGGAAGGAGACTCCACAACCCCTCTGGGCAGCCTGTGCCAGGGCTCCCTCACCTGAACAGTGAAATAGGTTTTTTTCTTATGTTTAAGTGGAACTTTTTTTGTTCCAGCTTCATCCCATTACCCCTTGTCCTGTCACTAGCTACAATAGAAAAAAGGGCTGCCCCAACCTCCTGGCATCCACCATTTAGATATTTGTAAAGGTTAATAAGATCCCCCCTCAGTCTCCTCTTCTTCGGACTAGATACTCTTTAAAACTTTTGATTAGAAATAGAGAGAAATTTGTGCTTAAACAAGGTTGCAGAAAATTATGCTTGAAAAGTTTTAGCACCTTTGAGATGTGGTTGGGATGTAATGACCTGTGTGTATTTATTTGTTTATTATAGACTTGTATTTCCACAGAATCATGATGCTTTCTGTGCTGCGTCATACGAAAACACCAGTTAAGTTTTGGTTTCTGAAAAACTATCTCTCTCCAACATTTAAGGTAGGAAAAACATCTTCCTTGGGTTAATCTTTCTGAAACATTTTAAGTGTTTTTGAACATACAGAACAATTGCATAATTATGTGGTTACAATTAACGCTTTTGCAGTTAGACGTTCTCTCTGAATGCATCAAATACTGAGGGTTGTCAAAGTCTCATAAAGTTGCTCTTTACCAGAACCCAAAGCTCAGTGATAAAATAATTTATTATCTTCTGATGGTCTTCAAGAGCTTGAAAGAAATGCTTTTTGTATTTATGTAGATGAGAGTACTGCTATAACTAAAAGAAACCTTTTAAAATAATAAATTATGTAGTCAGTCATGCCAACACTGCTGCAACTGTGTTGCAACATTCCCTCTTTTTCTCTGAGTCCTTGTGTGTTGCATACGTGTGTAACTAACAAGATTTTGGTTCTTTTTCTAGGATGTTATTCCTCACATGGCTAAAAAGTATGGTTTCCAGTATGAGTTAGTACAGTATAAGTGGCCTCGCTGGCTTCATCAACAGACAGAAAAACAAAGAATTATCTGGGGCTACAAAATTCTTTTTTTGGATGTTCTTTTCCCTTTGGCTGTGGATAAAATAATATTTGTCGATGCTGACCAGGTAAGAAAAAATAATACTGTATAAATGTATGAGGAATTTAACATAAGGAGTTTAAACATAAGGAAAAACTTCTTTACTGTGAGGGTGAGGGAGCCCTGGCACAGGCTGGCCAAGGGGAGGGTGTGGAGTCTCCTTCTTTGGAGGTCTCCAAAACCCACCTGGATGCATTCTTGTGTGACCTGATCGAGGTGATCCTGCTTTTGCAGGGGGGTTGAACTAGGTGATCTCTAAAGGTCCCTTCCAACCCCTACCATTCCATGATTCTGTGAATTCATATGGGCTTAAATTAATCCAGTTTCATTCTGTGCGGCCATTTTATTCAAATGTTGATCACATAAGATGATTGCAGCTGTATGAGCAGAACCAGCGGTGTTGCAGAACATGAAATGCAATAATTCCACTTCGGTCATGTAGAAATTAAGAGTTTTGTCACACTGAGTTGCCCTAAATTGCCCATAATGCCCATAAATAGAGGAGGGCACCTGGAGAGGTATGTGCAATCAAAAAGTGCTTTTCACTGAAACCAGTGATTCAGTCTCTGGACCGTCTGGGAGAGGACTTCTCTGCTTCCTACAGAAGGGGTCTGAGGTGATTCAGACTATTTGAACAACCAATAGAGATTCTAAATGGCTGAAGATGAATCCTACCTTTTTTGTTTGTTTGTTTTCAACTTATATGCAGTTGGCAGCTAGTCACCAGTGGTGTTCTCCAGGGCTTGGTGTTTAATGTCTGTATCAATGATAGGGATGAGGGGATTGAGTGCATCCTCAGTAAGTTTACTGATGAAAACAAGCTGGGCAGGAGTATAGATCTGCTTGAGTGCAGGATGGCCCTTCAGAGGGACCTGGATAGTCTGATGAGGAGCAACTGAGGGAGCTGGAAGCCTGAAGAAGAGGCTGAGAGGAGACATGATCACTCTCTAAAACTGTCTGAAGGGGAGTTTGAAGCAAGGTGCATGTTGGTCATTTCTCACTAGTAATAAATAATGGGATAAGAAGAAATAGGCTCAAGTTGTGCCAGGGGAGATTTAGATTGGAGATTAGGAAGAAGTTTTTCACCGAGAGGGTTATTAAGCACTGGAATGTGCTGCCCAGGGAGGTAGAGTCACCATCCCTGGAGATATTTAAAAGACAGTTAGGTGAAATGCTGAGGGACATGGTTTAGTGACAAGCTTGGCAGTGTGAGGTTAGTGATTGGACTTGATCTTAAAGGTCTTTTGCAACTGAAATGGTTCTACGATTCTGTATGCAGTCTTTCACTCAGAAGTGAATATTATGTAATACACTGAAAGGTAGCATGCTGTCTCAAACAGACAAGGCATTCAAGAGTCTTGTCACGTGGTTATTGTAAACGTCAAAACAAATTCTGTGTATTTTGATCCTTTTATGAAGATTGACAATAAATTAAATTTAGATGTAGCAATGCAGGCTGCAACTTTCAGCAATTTCATCTGGATACAGTAGTAGTATTGGCCATCTGTCCTAGCTACTGTTAGGATTTCTCTGTACTCCAAAACTGCTAAAACTTTTTCTACCACTGATAGATTAGTGAGGCTTGATGGAAAAAAGAACTGATTAGTAAATGGAAAGGACATTTATAAAATGGCCTTATAACCTCTTTTAAAAGTACTTTATTGCTAGATACAGAGATTTCCAAATGATGCAAGAGTTTTGGAGTGCCCAAGTTAATGTTACAAGCTGGAGGGATTTTTTTTCGAGAAGGGAGATGCTCAGCAGATTTTGAAAGTTATGCTCATGCATGAAGCAATTTAATATTGAGAGACACTGCTCCATAAATTAAAAAGACTTTGCTTTTTTATTTCATTTTCTTCTTAAATGTATTCCACAGATGTCCATAGAATAAACTCCTTTTGTTTTGTTTTCCCCCTTGAACAATAATTTGGTAAATGTCATTCCAGTGGAATACTTTATCTATACTCTGCTGTTGTAGCTTCTCTGGGGGTTTCTTTTCATTAAAATTGAACTTTGGGAAGCTTCCTGCAATAAATGCCTTCAAAAAGAGTCTTAAATTATTAAAAAAAAACCAAACCCAAACAAACATGTTTTTATTTAGATTGTGAGAAGTGACCTAAAGGAACTGCGAGATCTAGATCTAAGTGGAGCTCCCTATGGGTACACACCTTTCTGTGACAGCCGTAAGGAAATGGACGGGTACCGCTTCTGGAAGTCGGGGTACTGGGCATCACACCTTGGGAAAAGGAAATACCACATTAGGTAGGAGAACTCCCTGTGTATTTCTGTGCAGCTTGTGAATTTGATTAAAATCCACCTCTCGGTATAGATGACTGAGGCATTCAAAAGCATTTGCCCTGTAGTCGTTCTCAGCAAGGGATGAATAAGGCATGAGCTGTGATGACGTATCGGTTTCACTTTTGTGCTGTAGCTTCAGCTCCTGAATTTAAAAAAACATTCCTTTGGGATGGGAATGGGTTTCGGTTTCTTGTTACTTTTATTAATGTTGTCAAAAAGAAGGTGAAACTCCACAAATCCTAATGTGATTTTTTAATTGTTTCATTCTTCGCAGTGCCTTATATGTTGTGGATCTTAAGAAGTTCAGAAAGATTGCAGCTGGGGATAGGCTTCGGGGCCAGTACCAGGCTCTTAGCCAAGACCCAAATAGTCTGTCAAATCTGGATCAGGTATAATATGGCTTGAAGCAATTTTGGTTTGATTTTTCTCTCTCTTTCTCAATATGTGTGGTGTTATTTTCTGTTTAGATTTCTGGTTTTTATATAAACCTGAAAGTGCCCTTTACTGCTGTTTTAGCACAGTTTCAGGTGCACATACAAGCACAGCTTAGAAAATTAAACACTAAGTGATGGTTACTTGAAATAATTGTTTAATATGAAAAAAAAACAAGATAGAGGGGTGATGTCCTTCATTTGTAGTTGTTCTGTACGTATTTGTGTTTCTTCTGATGGTAAGCCTGTGTTCTCATAATGGTAATTTATATTCGTATTTAGCAAGAGCTTTTTCCTCTTTAAAAGGGTGGGTGTCAGGAGGATGGAGCCAGGCTTTTCTCAGTGATGTCCACAAGGGGCAAGGGGTAACAGATATGAGCAGGAACATAAGAGATATTCCAAAGAAACATAAGG
>WBNH01004167.1:0-82169 GCA_013401255.1 Urocolius indicus | reverse complement strand
GATCCCCCCTCAATTTGTTAATCTCATAGAGACAGGAACTGTCACTTTAGCTTTAGAATAAAAGCCAACAACAAAACAAAATTATTCTTTTGGCAGAGGAGAAAAAATTCATTATTAAAGGCTTAGAGGAAAAGGTTCTCAACACAATAAAAGGCAAACCTAAGCCTTTGAAAGCAGAAGGCATGACGTTGGAATAAGCACAAGAGGTAGAGATGAAAGCCTCCATTGTGGCACTGTTGAAAAAGTTTTAAAAAAAATAAAAATCAATGGATGCATTTGCCTAAACCAAACTAGATGAGAAGATTTCTAGAAAAGAGCTTGAGTGTTCCCAAGTCTCTTCACAATGCCAAGAACCGCTGAGCTTAGTCTTATTTAGGATCCTAGGGTATGACTGGCATAACTTGGGGAGAGACAGTCAAACATTCATTAGTTGGAAAGAAAATAGGCTTCCAGTATTTTCTGTGGGAAATTTTGCACGTGGGAAATCAAAACTTACTTTACAGCTTATTGAGCTGAAGCAAAAAATGTTCTGATTTGGCCTTGTCAAGGCATTTCTTTTGCACTACGTTCTGGGCACACAGATGGCTTTCATCCCAGCCATCCTAGCACTGATCTAAAGATGTGACCACCTCCAGAAAACACGGATCAGAGTGGTTCTGGCTCTCGAAGCCTGTAAACTAAGAGCACCAGATATAAGAAAATCCTATATCTTTGATGTAAGAAATACCATTACTAGAGTGCTTTGCTCCTAGCAGGTACTAAAAGCTTCCTCTTGCTCCAACGAACCCTATAGCTCCAACAAACAGTACCATGAGACAAATACTCACAATGAGATGCTCCTAACCAGTGTGGCAAATGTGAAAGACATCTGGCTGCCATTTCTGAAAATCTGTGCTGATATGCAACCACTACTACTTAGTAAAACCACAGTTCCTCTGCTGCATTTTCCCAAAGCCACGTCTTGCTTGACTTTGACATGGCCACATCATGATGAGGAGGTGATGACCTGCTCTTTTAAGATGTCTCTTGTCTGAGAGGTTCAGATGTTCAGTACAGTTCAGAACTGTTCAGAACAGTTCCTGCTTCTCTGTGGATCAGTATGGGCTAAACCTGTTCCTGTGTCTTTGGGAAAGCATGCTCTTACATGAGTAACTATCATTTTCCCCTGTGTGATGTGTTAACTTGGGCAGCCTACATTTTTGTTAATGCTGGTTTTAATACAGGGTTCTGTGGGAAGGGCAAAAGATACTTTATTGTGAGGTTAGAGATCAAGACTGTGTGGTAAAGATGGTGCCCAAGGTCACAGAGAGCTGACTACAGGAGCTGAGCATGTTTCACAGTTTTTCTTGCTTGCACAGGGGCTGTGCTTGCATCTTTTCCACTCATGGGAGGGAAGATCTATCACTACAGCTATCTGGTAGTTTAATCCTGTTTCAATTCGTCTCTCTGGGGATGCTTCTAGGATTGGTGGTCCTGTTTTGAGATGACTTGGGTTGCTTCTGTGCAGTACAAGAAGACAAGAGAGGGCAGGAGCTGTACCAGATGGCCACCTTTCTAAGCTGTTTCAGTCAGTGTGCCTTCCACTCCGAAAACCACTGAAGGTTTAACCATAGTGTCAACTCAGAGCAATCTGTGATGAAACCAGAGATTTCAAACTTTCTCTGTTTCTCTGAAAGGCAAATGGTAACTACTTAGGACATTGAGCAGCTTAGCACCAATATAAGCTACATTTGTTAGACACAAATGAGAGACTGAGAGCTAAACGATTGCCTTGATACTTGTCCTCCAGCTTAGATTTCTTGCTTTTTTGTCCATGGCAAACTTGACCCCTCTTTTTTTAGGAATACTTGTCCATCATGAGCAGTCAAATAATTATGCTAGGCATCCTTTGCTATCCAGCCATGGATATAAAAGCAGATAAAAGACATGCTGCTTCTTTTCAGACACTGTCTTCCACTCTGAAAATAAAAGCAAGGTTCATGGACTATTTTAGTTGGGGTTTTTTTTGGAATGTTTTCCTTTGTTTGGTTTTGTCACCAAGGAGACAGAATTTCTTCTTTCACTGTTTTAGATATTCACCAGAACGTAAATGCACACTTCTGTGCCAATGGCCATCACACACGGCATGTGTAATTATGGTACGTGCTGTGCTTGTGAGCTATCCCTTTGCTCACTGTATGCGTGACCTGCTGGGTTATTATGTCCACCTGAATAGGAATACAATATCCTTCAAGTCTGCGCTGGACCCAAGTGTCATTGCTAGGAGTTGCCTTGAATCTGAAGTTTGTTGCTACATGTTTCTCTTACTCATAAAACACAGCAGTGCATTACAGAAAAGAAAACCAAATTCAGATATTCTTCAGCAACAGTGGCTGAGCACAAATGTGGAAAATACCCATGTAACCAGCCCCCTTGAGTTCCTGTCCTCAATGAGCAGTAGCTGCTCTCTGGGTCTTTTTCCCCTTCTTCATCTCAAAACCACACCTAAGAATGAAATTGGTTTTCAAAGCACTAAACAGCAAGACTGTTTGATGGTGTTAATAGGAATTCTATGCCTGGAATGTCTTTCAGACCGTGAACTCAGCAAGTTTATACTGAATACTCCAGGACTGTCTTATGTTGTTAGTGTGATGCCTGTCACACTGGTCTCCATAGCAATCCACAGAAACAAATACCTGACCAGAAAATGTGAGGAAGAGCTCCTGCTCATCTCAGTGAGACAAGGATATGGACTATGGGTAAGGCAATGTCCACAGCTGGCTGTTCAGCTAGGCTGGATGCAGTAGATAACTACGTCAAAGGCCTGGATCACAGGTGCCATCAGGGCTTTCACAGCTGTGAAATCCCAACCAAGGCAAACCCATATCAAATTACTTATACAAACGGTTACCTAACGATGTGTCTTATTCTAGCTGCATCACAAGGAACTGATAACCAGAAGAGTTGGGTCTTGTGGAAGTGGTGTCAGGAGAAATCTGCAAACCTGAGTACTGAAGGCTTCAGCGGTGAACGCACTGCCTCTCTGAGGTCCCACAAACTGGCCCAGAGGAGCATCCATGAGAAAGTGATGAGCAGCAGACACTCTTCTATACACTTCACAACATCTCTAGACTTGACCTGCTAACATTTAAAAAGATAATCTAAATGTATCTGGCCCTCAGATCTGATTTTTTATTTACATCAGCCTCCATACCTTCCTTTTCTAGAATCAGCAACAAAACTGTTTTTCAAAGCAACAGCTGTTTGAGATGACTTGATTTCAAGACAGCTTCTTAATAGATACTCCTCTCCTTTCCTCCTATGCAATTTTATCTGTGTTACTGCTCCATTGGATTGACAGAATCACAGAATTTCTCCCTGCTCTTGGAGGAATGCCCGTACCTTTTAGAAAAAAAGCTCTCTTCAAGTTTGGGATTGTTGGCATAATGTGAGCAGGCAGCAGCAGCAGCATCTGCCTTCATCTCCAGTTCCTGTTCCAGACTGTCCCAACAAGCTTTCAGCAGCTCTGAGGCTGAGCTTCTCCTGCTACCATGTGAAGATGGTCTCCACAGCGGAGCAGCACACATGAAGACAACTGCATGTTGTGTCTAAGCATCTCGATTTTCCCCATGGGCCAATCTGAGGTAAAAGACTGTTGATATCTACATCAGAAAGAGAAGCTAAATAGGTAACTGGTGTATGGCCAAACCATCCTGCCAGGGTTTTAATCTGTTTGTTGTTTGATTTAAAGCATTTCTTTACTTCTGTTTTCCTTCCATTAAATAAAATAAAAATCCAAACCCAGAAACTTGTTAATGAAGATAGTGAGAAAGTCCTGTATATTTTACTGTAATGCATGTGGTGTTTCTGTTCCTAAATGATGCTGTGCAGTATGTCAATAAAAGAGATGTGCCTTCTAGCTTGACATCTGCTCTTCACTCTGCACTCTGGATGTGACTGTTTCATACCTGTTGAGCAAAGGAGAAGCACTGCACAGCTCTGGTTTCCAGCTCTATTCTGGTTCTGAGCCCTCACAAAAGCAGCAGCAACTCTTTTCTATCAAAGAGCAGGGGCAGGGAACACACAACTTGTTCCAGCTAAACATTTTCAGGTCATAGAATCATTGAATCGTTTCGGTTGGAAAAAAACTTTAAGATACTGAGTTCAATGACTAAACTAACACTGTCAAACACATAACTAAACCACATTCCCCAGCACCTCATCTACATATCTTCCTACACAGCATCCACAGGAATCACCTGTAGAAACGCGGCCCCAAATGTTTCAAATCAGGACCGTCAAGCAGTGGCATCCATCAGGGCCAACCTTACTGCTGCGTTTTGCTGTTATCTGCATGTCATGGTTTAGTAAGGAGCAGCTTTTGCTTGGTAACAGAAGGAGTGGGTTGCAGTGAAGACCTGATAAAGACTTCATGGACATTCCCCTGGCTCTTGAGTTCAGACCCACCTCTGGCCTGGCTGGGCCAATCTGGTGCCTCTGCCATCACTATTTAAGGACAGGAGTTTGAAGTGCTTGGGAGGAGGTGTAAGAGTGGTACAAGATGGAGGCGACCACATGGACCCTACAGTCAGAGAAGGAGTAAGGAAGGAGGAGCACCAGACCAGAGACCCCTCTGCAAGCCGTGGTGAGAATGCAGCTGTGCCCCTGCAACCCATGGAGGGCAATGGCAGGACTGAGAGCCACCAGCAGCTCCGTGTGAGTGCACCTGGATGGGCAAGAGACTGTGTGAGGAGGTGGCCATGGCACAGGACATGCTGGAGCCTGTGGGTCACAGAGTAGACCCACACTAGAGGCAGAGGGTAGCTGCAGCCTTTGGGATAAATGCATGTCAGAGTGGCCCATGCAAGGCTGCTGGGTGTGTGAAGGACCCCGCGGAGAAGCAGAGAGGACTGGCACAGAGCCCACCTGCCCTGAGGAGAGACAAAGGGCAGAATCCATCAGGAATAAACTGACTGAAACCCCCATTCCCTGCCCCCCTGAACTGTTCAGTGGAGGCGAAGATAAAGACACTGGGATCAGGGCTCTGAGCCTGGGAAGAAGGGAGGGATGAGGAGAGGGTGGTCTTAAAGGACTGGTTGTGCTCTTCATCATTGTACCACTTTGTGTTGTTTTATGTTGGTTGTGTTTTGAGGTTTTATGGTTATGGTTGGTGTTGGATTAAATTATTTTCTGTTTTCTTCCCCAAGCTGAGTAGCCTGGTCTGTTTTGTCCTTGACCATAAGAGGCAATTAAGCTCTCCCTGACCTTTGGCAATTCTCAGGTCTTTGGTACTTGAGATTAATTGTGATCCTTTGTTCCCTAATGGGCCTAAACCATGACACTGTACAAGGCAGAGGCTCCTTCCCTTTGAATCACCTCTGAACATTATTTCTGCTGAACACAAAGTATGACTCTGATGGATTAGCCCAGATCTGTTACACAGCAATGTAACCCATGAGACTAATGCAGTTGTATGGAAACAGACCTCAGTTCATAGCTGGAAGACATTGGTAATTGCATGTGGATTTCATTGAGTTTGTGGCTTGCCATTCCCAGAAAGGCTGATAAAACAGAGCAAGCTCAAAGCTGACTAACGTCACACAGCCAGGGTCTAGAGGGATGGATTTATTTGGAGGGATTCACACATTTCAATAAGTCTTGCTCAGACATGTTATTAAAGGAAATAAAAGTCTGAAAATATTTGCAGGATAAAAAGCTGATCCATCTTTGTAGAGATGTGTAAAGGTTAACCAGAGAGCCTGGAGATAATGAAGCCTGCCTTTTGTTCATATTTGCTTAGCATGACCCTCCCCACCTCAGTTGGCTAGATGCAGCTAGCTGCAGCTCATAGGACAATGACAGACAGTAGCAGGCACTGAGGGGGGTCAGTCACCAGCACCCTATGGGTTGGGTGGTAACGAAGAACCTATTCCACTCCACCAAGTACAGGTAAAACATACTTTCACCACAAAATCATTCTGGATACACAACACCATGAAGTTTGCATTTGCTCTCAGGTTTCCAGGAAACAGTCAGTCATCACAGCGTACTCTGATAATGATCCAAGGACTGTTCTAGAAAACATCGAAAAGGTTGTGTATGTTTGAGATCCTCTTGTGATAGTTTGTTAATAGATGACTTGGAAGTACCACTTCACAATCACTCAAATCTATGTATTTGTAACTTTATGTATATTTCAGGATGTGGCTTTAACCACACTATATCAAGGATTGTGTACCAAACTACACATGGCAGTTACATGTTCTATGACATTTTGTCACCAACTCCAATTGGAATGGACATCACATTGGTCAGGAAGTTATTAAAACACCCTAATCTGCCTAACTTTGTAGAAAAAGTAAAGGAAAATAATCATAAGCTCTTAATTACAATTCACCATGACATCCAAGACGTCGAGTCATAGAAAGAGTAAAAGAATAAGGGGATTATCACTGGTGGGAAGCTCTGCTTGGATGGTCTCCAGCCGCTAGTGGAATCTTTAATAAACTACTTCATCCTGTAGTAATGGTACTTGTACTAAATACATTATGCTTAGTCTTGATAGCTATTATATACATAAGAGTATGATTCACAACTTAACACAATTTAGACGCTTTAACAAAATGCTTGTGCAAAAAAGATATAGTTTGAACTATTACGCCTTGCAAAAGAGTTTGCAAGGATCAAGGGAATGGGGAATTGATTAATATGTAGATGGATAAGTTTAGGTTATGGAAGCTTGCTTATTAAAGCTTACAATATTAGTTAGAGAATTGCACATATAGTTTTATGAAATTATTAGAGTCTTGTAAGCCCACAAACAAAGCTATTAGGATGACACAGGTATTTCTCGTAACATAGCTATTGCTTATTGCTGATAATTTCAAGGCTGATGTCATCCTAAACAAAATTATTATCTAAGGATGGCAAAGCTATTAGGAAAGTTTTTCTGTTGGATATTGTTTAATGCTGATAACTACAAAGACAGCTAAGCCCTAGGTTCTACAGTTGGACATTGTATAACACTGATTACTACAAGACCTGCCTAGCCCTAAACGGAACTGTTATCTGGGGATGACAGAGCTGTTTGTTACAAACCTTTAGGCTGGTTTTCATCATGTCCAAAGACCCAGGGGTAAAACTACAACACGAGGACGGTTCGGATCTTAATCCAACAGTGACCCCTAGTGACCATCAAAGGAAGGGAGAAGACACCGAAAGAGGCGTGGCGGAGGCGTAACTGGGGCGGATCAAAGCGGGACTATGGGCGGGCTCTTTCGTAGAAATAGGATGAATGTGCATGTTTGTTGTAAATATAAGTTAAAAATTCAAAGATTAAGGTGGACACTTTTGGTGGAGAAATCTCCCTTGTTCTCCAGTGCTGCAATAAAGAATACCTGCTTAATAGTCACACTGGCTTTTGAGTCCTGACTGGCTTCTTCAGGGCATCAGGAGGAGGCCAAGCGGTCAGGCCTGAGGGCTGAAGCTCTCCTGAATGCAGAGAGAGTCCAGGAGCCATCTGACCTTCCACATCTGTGCCGAGGATGCAGACCTGAAGCAGCACAAAAATCTGTTGTATGGGAGAAGTCTTCTCCAAGGCTTCCAGAATTGTTCTAGGAGCACTGCTAGTCTGAATCTGGAAGATGACTTTCTCTATGCAACTCTTAGCAGGGATAGGTTTTGAGATGGAGAGGCTGATGTCATTTGTCATGCCTTGAAGGGCTGGAAAAGAGATGAACAAAATCAAAGTCAGAGCCTGGCTCTGCAGGGACCCCAGAAAACTCTCACCCATCTCTTCCCATGTCTGGGGGGGAAAGCAAGGCACAATGAGATCAGCCAGGAGGTGCTGGCCACAAATACTCCATGTGCCCCTGAAACTTCTTTGCTTTGTCCGTGCCACTGCTCATTTGTGAGAGCAGAACTCTTCCCATCTGGAGCAGAGACTGCAGCTCCATGCCTAGGCTCTCTCCTCAGCCCAGCCAGTCCCCACTGACACAAGCATCGCCCTCAATCACTCTCATAGATGACCTGAAGCATCTCCTATCTCATCTGCTGCCCAGTGAGCCCAGGCAGGTAGAGCCCATCACAAGTCCCAGTGGCCCTAGTGGCAATCCTCCCCTTGGCAGGTCTTAACCCACAGGAGTGGGAGACAGTGGCAAGAAGTCTCATGGGCATTCTGGTCCCATACCAGCTCTGCAGCCACAGGGCCAGTTCCTGGGCAAAGCTGGATGGGGCAGGGAAGAATGCGGGAGCTGTGGCTCAGCAAGGAGACTGACACCCGCAGCTCACACAGGCTATTGTCAGCTCTGCAGGCACTACAGGGCCTGCTGCAGGAACTCCTGGCTCTACTGCTGCACTTTGTCAGCTGGAGAGAGAGTGAGTAGAGACAGAGAAAAAGGCTGGTGCTGACTCTAATCCTTGTGCTGGCTGTCTCTATGCCCAGGACTGGACTTCCCTGCCAGTGCACACAGGTGGCCCAAGCAGCAGCTCACGGTGCACAAGTTTGTTGGGAATGGAAGTTTGGGTGCTCCCAGAGAGCTTGTGATGCCATCTCCTGCCAAAGTCAGCAAGGGTCTTCGCAACCCAGGAAGGGAGAGAAGCCTGGAGAAAAGACCCCAGGGCTGCACACGAAGGAAATGAGCGTATATGGGCCAAAGGCTGGTGATGACTCAGCAGGCAAGGTCAGACGCTAGAGTTTTCAGAATGTGGTCCAAAGTTACACTCAGCATTTTACAAGAGAACAGACCACTAGAACTACTGGCAAGTACACTGAAGGTTTTATATATGTATATGTGTAATAAATGAAATAAAAGCACAATCTTCACATTCAAGACATACAAATACATAGAAAAACAATAATTTCTATAAAGAAAACTTATTTCAATAATTTATGATGCAAGTTAACTACCACAAAAGTCAGTGAAAGTCTAGATCCTTAATAAGCTTTTCAACAGCTAAACATATAAATCTTTCTACATGTAAACAAGTAATGCTGCTATTGCTAGTGTTACAACTCCAGAATTGTGTAATGCATGGCATACAGTAAAGTTAGGTCATGAGAAGCAGGAAGAGCAGTACTCATTCTGATTTTGGGAAGTTATTCCCAGACGCTGGGGAGGAAGATGTATACAATGCTTTGAAAGGCAAATGCCATTTGCAGCCACTTCCTCTTGCTTGGTAGAGCATCTATTTATACCACATAAAATGCCACAAAATTCAGCTGCTATTTTAGATGGAAAACAGAAAGAGCAACCTTATCATAGCAAGCATCAAAATATTTCAAACTGGCCGTCAATCTCTTTTCTGTTTCAGAACACAAATATCTACAAACAGATGTTTTAAAAAGTGGAATTACATCTTCCCAGTATACTAATTACCATGAAAGAAAAAAGCAAGAGTTCCACACAAGTCATTTGGAAACACTTTCTTGATGAAATAAGTCTTTCCCACATGGGATTGTAATAGCTTCTGCATTGTTGCACTGTTCAGGTAGAGTAAGTCCACGCTGTTTAGGTAGCATCTGAAATATAGGTGCAGGATTGGACCAAAAGCTGTCTTTCCTCTGGGGGGAAGGGTGACGCTGAAATACATTTTTTTTTTTCTGGCAGGCCAGCATTACAGAAGTCAGCAGGTCTGACGAACAGATCATGCAAGCAACAAGCTAGGTCCAGCTACTATAGGAAGAAAAGAGAAGGGAAGCCGATTCATTAACATGATCTATTACTAGCTAAAGAAAACATGTAAATATGGACTTTTGAGTAAAATTCAAAAGGAAAGTGGTTTTGGCAGCAGAACTAGGAGTGCTTTTTAACAGCAGCTGTCAAGGACTAATTGTTGCCATTGAATACCAGGGGAGATGAGCAAACATAAGAGCATAATAACATGGGAGACCTGCTAGGAGATAAACAGTTATCTTAATCATTTACCATTTACCATCATCTTGCAACGAGCAGAAGGAATCATTTTATCAAAAAACAAAACAAAACAAAGAAAAACCAACCAAACCAAACCCAAAAAACCACACAAAAAAGAAAACACGACCAAAAATTTCTGGTAACTCTTGATGAGACACTGATGTTCTGGTGGATTGGGTGCTGTTTGCTTGGTGGTTACTGCCAGTTCAGATAAATTATTCTTGATGAATCACTACCTCTGTGAGCAAAAGGAAAAAAATACAGCTCCTAGCCAACCTCATTATTTTGCATTCATCTGTGTGATATCAATTCAGAATACTGTATGTCTTGTGCAACAGGTGGGATGAACAAGCTCTTTGCAGCACCATCCAGAACGTTGTGTCTTATCAGAGTAGCTGAGATACTGGTTGTCAGGGATAGGAAAATAGATAGCGGTGTCTTTACAAATAAAGAGGTAGCAGTGAGGCTTTAACAGGCTCCATCTCAGTTTTGTAAAACCATACAGTGTAGCAAATTGAAGTCCAAATCACCAACTAACTGAAAAAGAAGCAAGGTGTGTAAAGTTGTTAAAATGATATACATTGGGGGAAGGAAACGGACAAAGGTATCTTTACAGATAAAGTGGCATCGACTGAGATTTGCAGATGTATAAAAAAAGAGGTTTAGCAGACAAATGAGTTTTGAAGAACCACACAGTGGGGTGAAGTGGCATTGTCACAAAACAACACAATGTGGCAAAGTAGTTTGAAAACCTGATCACCAACAGGGGCTAAGTGACAAAACACAACAAGGAAGATTCTTTTGACCTCTGTGTGTTCTTCAAATTGAGTTTAGTAGGAACGCTTAATAGGTTCATGCATATTAACTCCTCTGCCCTGGGCAGCATAAAGTTGGAGTTAATGAGACCTAAAATGTATGACATTAGAGCAAACATGTAGTCGACAGATCAGGAAGTCTGTACCCTCTGAGCACCTCAGCCAATGGGGAAAGGAGGAGGCTTGCAAGTAGTCAGGAAGTTAAGGTAAAAGGAGACTGCAAGTTGAGAGACCCTCACAGGGGAGTGACCCAAGGGAGTCTCCCTTTATTTGAATAAAGTAAACTTTTATAGGATACTCTATCTCCTTAGTGAACAGGGACATCTGGGTATGAGATTTTCCATGCATCAGGAAGTGAAAGGAAAAGAAGCACCTACAAGTGAAGTCCCTGGAATGGCCAATCCAGTATCTCATATTGAAGACTATCAAGGCAGATAAAAGCACTCCCTTTCAAATAAGGCAGCAGAATACATGCACGTGCTTCCTGTGAGACACAAACTTCTCTGTTCACATCCCTACTCTTTTCTAGACTTAACATCACAAACTTCTTTAAGTCAGAGAATGTATTTAATGAGGGCTTACCCTGCTTAGGTAGCTGTTCTTGGATTTCAGTGGCATTCATTTGATTTTGCTGGAAATCTCTTTCAGAAGGCCTTTCAAATCAGAAAGCTTTAAATTTTATTTAAAAAGGGAAACAAAAAGAAACTGTTCAAGTAAAATCAATCTAACTCATTCCAAAGGATGATCACAGCTAGGGATGAAATGAAAGGAAAAGAATAAAGCAAGAAACAAGTAGTAATACCTAGTAGTAAGTAAAAAACTAGAATGTACATACATAACCTTGAAAATACCATACAATAACATCAGCAAGAACAGCCATTAAACCCCTTATCTGAGCTCCCTGCCTTCTTGGCTACCCTGTGGACACTAACCACCAAGCAAAGTATTTTTGTGTTCTGCTTTTTGCATTCACCAGTAGGCATACACTGTGGTGGGAAATTAAGCAATGTTAATGTTTCCTTTCACTGAAAAGAAATGCTAATAATGAATATGACTAATAAGTAAATATATCTCCAAATAATATATCAAATGCAACAGTGATTGAAACTTACACGTTTTATCAAAGTAATTAAAGCAGTGAGCCCTAATGCATATGTGTATTTCACCTAGCTAATAAGCAGTAATCATGACAGTTCCACCTCTACTACACTTCCTGGTGCTCTTTCAAAGGAAGATTGCAGATCTGTCGTGTTTTGGGGAACTGTCTTCTAATACTCCCCATGCCATAAGTGAAATCTGTTTTTCATCAGGACATCCGTATCAAGTTTAAAGAAATCTTTACCCTGTGATCAAAGCTCTAGTCTAGGACTTGCTTATGTCCTCAGACTTGTTTTTAGGACATTATCTCAAGTGATGATAGTGTAACTACGATTATGTAACTGTCTGGCTAGATAAAGGGAGAGCACTGGATGTTGTTTACCTTGACGTCAGCAAGGATTTTTGACATTGTCTCCTATAAACCCTCATAAAAAAAATCTCAGACAGTATGGGCTGGATAAATGGTTGGTGAGATGGATGAAATACAGAGCTGGCTGAATGACAGAGCCCAGGCGGTGGTGATCAATAGTGCCAAGTTAAGTTGGAGGCCTGTG
This sequence comes from Urocolius indicus, assembly GCA_013401255.1. NCBI lineage: Eukaryota > Metazoa > Chordata > Aves > Coliiformes > Coliidae > Urocolius > Urocolius indicus. Next base: position 69,809 of record WBNH01004167.1, on the reverse strand, counting down.
GTTATTGGGTTTACACAGAGGTGTGTTCTAGGGCCAGTCTTGTTCAACAATTTCATCAATGACCTGGATGAGGGGACACTGTGTAACCAAAGTTGTTGAGGACTGGGGGGATCTCGACCGGCTTGAGAGTTGGGCAGAGAGGAACCTCATGAGATTCAACAAGGGCAACGGCAGAGTCCTGCATGTGAGGTCAACAACTCTGTGCACCAGTACAGGCTGGGGGTAACCTGCTGGAGAGAAGCTCTGCGGAGACTGTGTCTATTTCTAGGCTCCTCAGCTCAAGAAAGACAGGGAACTATGAGAGAGTCCAGTAGAGAATCATTGCGATTATCAGGGGACTGGAATATCCTTCTTATGAAGAAAGGTTATAAGACTTGTGGCTGTTTAGCTTAGAAAAGAGAAGACTAAGGGAATCTCCATAACACTTACGAGTATTTAAAGGATGAATGTCAGGAAGATTGGGCAACACTTTTTTCTGTAGTTTCCAGAGGGAGGACAAGGGGTAATGGAAAAAAGCTGGAATACAAAAATAAAACTTCTTTCCTATGAGAGCACACTGGCACAGGCTACCCAGAGAGGATGTGTTGTCTCCTTCTCTGGAGGTTTACAAAACCTGCCTTGATACATTTCTGTGTGACTTGATTAAGGTCAACCTAGTTGGACTAGATGGTCTCTAGAGGCCCCTTCCAACCCATGCCATTCTATGATTTATGAGAGTCAGTGAGAGATTTCTGGGGTGCCTTGTTCTCAAGAGCAATGCTTCTGAGCACTGGCGTCAGTAGATTTTTACCACTAAAGCTAAAGGACCAAATGAACAAACACCTTGTTTTTTTCTTATTCTGTGCCACAGAATAAGGGAAACATTTTGGGTATTACATTTCAGTCAAGAATTAAGGTTATCATTATTCCTTTAAGTATCAAGAGCAGCATTACATCATACTTGATCCCTCACTGGTTTCATTTTAGCCTTTAAAGAAAGCTAAGAATTTTGCAATCTAAATTATTTGGTAGCAATCAAAACAAGTATGTCGAAATGCATGTGAGAGTTTTCACCCTTGAATATCTAAAAAAGACTACTGTTCACAACAAGGTAACGCCCCAGAGTTACTACAGAGACAAAATGCATATTTCAGTCAAGCCTCAAAAAATATTCACTGTCTTTTCAGTATCATAGTCATAAAACGTCTGCCAATAATGCTGCACTCTTTAGTAGATTGGTAGCTTTATGTTGCTTCAACACAGGGTGTTCTTTTGAATTGGTCATTTTAATTAAAGATCTGTCTCCCTGTAATAGATATGGAGCACCCTTTGTGTACCTAGTAGGTGTGGCCTGTGCTTTCTAAAGCATGAACAGGCTTTCCACAATATATCTGAACTGACATTTATCTTTATTAGGTGAGGTTAAAAAACAAACAAAAAAATTAACTTTAATTATCTCATGCCTTCAATGCTAAAAGGTAAACTCAATAGAACATATGTTTGAGAAGAGCATACTCTTTCCCATTTGTGTTTTTCAGTCGTGTTGTATGTTCTGCCTGTTGCAGAATATTGAAGCTTCACAAGGTAGAAGTTATTGTTACTTCTACTCAACACAATTAGTAATACTGAGAAACAATTCTTCAGTACTAAACAAGTATCTTTGTATATTTTCCATCACAATATGAACCTAAGTATGGAATCAAAGGTGCAAAGGAGCACAGTATTAAAGCCCAATTAAAATGGGGTCCTGGCAATATTAACAAATATGGCACATGACTCTTGATGATGTTTTGTGGAACACTACCTGCTTTACCAGAGCAGTCCAAAAAAAGTACCTTTGCATCCAATTGTTTGAATCGATGCACCATCCTGAAAATAGAAGGACATAGAAGAAAAGGCTAAGACAAGATGTTAGAAAAGTCTTGATTAAGGTCTGTCCCGCTTCTGCAAATCTGTGCATAACTGCTTTGCTGAAGTCTATCTGGACCTAAGAGTTCCTCATCTTTGGCCAAAGACTGAAACTAAGGCTAAGGTAGAGTCTGAAGTCCCACATTTCTGTTTCCCTAGAGTCAGAAATCAGTAACAAGTTACCTGCAGACATCACTGAGAATACAGTCTTTCATTCTGCCAAGAATTTGGCATTGCTTTTATTACCAGTATGTTAGTATGAATTAGTGTTAGTGCTGTGCTATTCCATTTTCCTTTTTAAGGAAAAAACTTGTTTTAAAAAAATTATTTTTCCTCTCATCCAACATTAAATGACTCTCAGTAGTCCTAATATTTACACTTGCGTGAGACACACTAAATATTCTCTGCTAACTGCTTAATAATGGAATAATTTAAGTTGGGAAAGACTTTTAGGAGTTCAACTGTTAACACAGCATTGCAACATCCAGCACTAAACCACATCCTCCAGCGCCACAGCTACATGGCTTTGAAATCCATCCAGGGATGGGGACTCCACCAGCGTAACAAAACTTCTGGGGAAAAAACTTTTCCCAATATCCAATCTAAACTTCTAAACTATAGTCAGTTATAGCAATGCTTTCCACAATAGCACCTTAATAAATACCACATTTTTTTCTCTGTTGGTAAAATAGAAAGTCTCAAGTACAGAAAAGAGAAATCATTTCAGAAATACAGACATTTGAAAAAAATGCATTTACTACATATAGCCAGCTACAATGTGAACAGCATGCTTTTATAACTCTTGTAACATTGCTATTAGCATTTTACCAGCCCAATCAAATATTGCTGAAGAGAGTCTGTAGCAGCGAACAACAAAAGCCAGCACTGTACTTAAAAATAAAAAGAAAAGGCACATTTACACTGAGTTTGTTTTTCTACTAGGTGTAAACACCTAGAGCTAATGAAAACTTGCCTTTGCTAAAAATATTCAACAGAAAATTAAGAGAATGAAGACAAAGAAGAGCAGACTTACTCTTCTGATGAATCACTTGTTTTGGTACTGATTTTGACGAGATAATTTTCCTTCATGATAGCTTCCCATGCCAAAATTTCATTGTCCTCATTTTTTGAGCCTAGAAAATGTATGTGAAGAAAATCAACACCAGATTAGTTAGTTTGTCTTTCTATGCTAAAATGCAAAAAAAGCTGGGTTAGTGCTTGCATTCCCAGGCTAATGATTCTCTTCTCTGCAACTAAGGTATTCTCAGCCCAACATGTGATCTCTGAGACAGTTCATGAACATCATTACATTAATGCATTTTATGGTATGCCTCTGGGAATCAGAGTTAAAAAAACCTAGTTAAAAAAACCTGTTAACAACAACAACAACAAAAGTATTTCTCGATTTTTTTTCGAGTCTTGATTAAAATAAGTGTTTTGTGAAATGACAGCTGCTTTGACAGAACATTTCACACAGTTCTTGTTTGGATTTGTTCCTCCATTCTCTCATATTGGATTGTTAAGAGTAACACATGATAAGAACCATGTTGTATGCCCTATTATGGAACTGATGCATTTCAAAATGCTGAATTTTCTCCTCTGAAAAGCATCTCCTGTTGATGCTGCAAATCAGAGTGACACAGACTAAACCACTTATCAAAGTCCTGCAGGATAATGCTTTTGCATTTTTTCTTCCAACAGTACAGCACAAACTCTATGTGTTTTTTTAATTAAAAAAGCTAAGAGACAATAAACCCACAGTCGGCAAATGACTGAAGTCCCATTTCCTCCACCCAGTGCTCCACTGACTTTGCACAGCCTCAGTTGTTCTCCTAGATACTAACAATAGTTTAAGCATCCAATTACCCAACATTTTTATAGGCATTTAGTGGGGAAGCTAAGATTTTTTTTGCAATTCATGTGCTTTCTCCATTGAATTCTCAGTTTGATTTGCTTTTAGAGCAGCAACATCGACTTTGTCAATCATTTAGGCAGAAACATCTGCTTTCAATTCACCTTCTCGTAAAGGAAACCAAACAGTCCACCCAAAATTATTTGATCACTCACGAGGAAGTCTATAGCAAAAAGCAGGCTTCTTTCTCCTAAACTAATAACAAATCCTGCCTCTGGTTCAAGGGCAATAGATTGCTGATGAATGGAAATAAGTTTATCAATTAACTCAACTTATCCTCTCTCATATGCTCCTGAACAGCATTTATAAAAGAAAACTATGCATTTGATAAAAAAAAAAAGCTTGTTGAACGATATTTATGTACTCTGATAGCTAGAGGATAGACTCTGAGACATATGCATTTTGGAAGCAATTTGCCAACTTGGACTTTGGAGAGGGCCAGGAGACTGTTATCTTTCACTCACTAACTAGCAGGTAGAAGAGCCTCTGAACACAATTGTCCTCTACTAGGCTGCCCTAGCAGCTTCTAGCTGTATAACTATGAGATGGCAAAGGCAGGACAATGCAACTCCACATATAATCAAGAATAGTAGGGGTTGGAACAGAACTTTAGAGATTATCTAGCCTGACCCCTTTGCTAAAGCAGGGCCACCTAGATTAGGTCACACAAAAATGCATCTAGGTGGGTTTTCAAAACTTCCAGAGGAGTCCTCAGCAAGTTTGGACACTCTGTCCCCTCATTCAAGTCTTTGATGATGTTGAACAAGACAGAGTCCAAAACCAATCCCTGTGTAATTCCACTGACTACAGGCCTCCAACTCGATTCTATGCCATTGATCGCTCTGCCATTCAGCCAGTTCTTGATGCACCTCACTGTCCACTCATCCAACCCACAGTGCCTGAGCTTTCTGATGAGGATGTTGTGGGAGACAATGTCTAAAGCCTTGATGAAGTTAAGCTTGGATAACTTCTGCTGCTCATCTAGCCAGCCAGTTATACCTTCATACAAGAAGTCTATCAGGTTAGTCAAACTGGAATTCCCTTTGGTGAATCCGTGTTGACTGCCTCTGATAACCATCTTTTCTGACAACATTGAGTATGAGTATCAGTTTTCCAGGGATGAAAGTGAGGCTGACCGGCCTGTAATTTCCTGGGTCCTCTTCCTTGTCTTTTTTGAAGACAGGGTGGCAAGCAGAGGCTAAAATCACCTTTTGTACTACTTAAAATTCACAGATGGAAAGATCTGGGATCTCTGCAACTGGGTACTGTGCAGGTGGGATGCAGAAGTAGATGTTAACAACAAATGTTTAACTTTTTTATGGAAAAACCATGAAGATGACTTTTGTTTGCTGCAGTTTCTCTATGAATTTATTTAGGGCTCTAATACAAAAAAAAAAAAAATCCAACACTTTCAAAGCCAGGAAGCCCTAAATTGACAGGATAAATCTGAAAACGTCATTGTTTTACATACTCAAGGTAATTCTGCCTCAAGATGGCTTGGACAAGAAAGTACTGGCTAAATCTGCACAGTACACAAAGAGGTAAGAAAAAAAGTTGGAGAAATAGATCAACACCCAAACTGCTGGGCAACAGCGAACAAAACAATGCTCAGTTGGAGTTTTAGCATAGGGAGTCAGAACTGTAAAATATATATTATCATATATATATCACAGAGACAGCACATCTTAAGTAGTGAAAGAAGATCATGGTGTAGAAGCAGACAGGGGCTTTGATTTGAATCTTGCTGAAGAGATTTTCAGCAACATAGTGGATTGGCATTTGATAGAGAAAATGAATGAACTGGTTACTTCCAGTGGTAGTAGCTTTGTGTGGTCAGGTTTTGGTAGCGAGGGAATATAGGGGTTTATTTAAACAAAATACTACTAGAAGCTTCTCCTCTGACTGACAGAGCCAGTGCCAGTCAATTCCCCAGCGGCAGCTGGGGAGAGTTAATTCTATCCTGGCCAAACCCAGGACACAAAATTAGTGATTGAGGTAACGCCTCTATGAGTAACATATTTAAGGAGAGAAAGAAGTTGCTGCACAGACACTCGACAGCATGAGCAGAAGGGATTGAGAATGTGAGAAGCATATCTCCTCAGATACCAAGGTCAGTGAAGGAGAGAGAGAAGGTGCTTAGGCACTAGAAGAGAGATTATGCTGTGACCTATGGTGAAGACCATGGTGAGGCAGGCTATCTCCCTGCAGTCCATGGTGGAGAAGAGATCCATCTTCAGGTGAATGCCTGAGGGAGGCTGTGACCTGTGTTAGAATAAGTTACTGGCAGGATCTGGTAACCAGGGGAGAGACAGCACTTGCCACACCAGGGTTGCTGACACCACTTGTGAACCTGTGGGACACTCACACGCTGGAGCAATGTTTTCTTGATGGATTGTTTTCCCCGTGGATAAACTATGCTAGAGCAGTTAATGAAGAATCCACATTAGAGAAGTTTATGGAAAACTATCTCCCACGTGAGAGACCCCATATTGTAGCAGTGGGACATGTGAAAACACTTTTCCCTCAGAAGCAGCAGCAGCAAAGTTCATCTGTAATAAAATGACCGTAATCCCCATCCCTCAACCCCCTCCACTGCTGTGGAGGGGAGGAGGAAGAGTACTTGGAAGAGGTAGGTGTGGGGAAGGTATTTTAAGATTGGGTTTTGGATCTCAATTTCTCTTCTCTCTTTTGCTATTTCATTAATAAATCAAACAATTTCTCCTAGAGTTGAGTCTGTTTTATCTATGATGACTGATGTCCCTGCCCTTATCTTGACTACTAAGCGTTTTGTTATATTTCTGTCTCATTTGCCCAGTCTAGGAGGGGAAGTGATAGAAAGACTTGGTAGGCATCTGACACCCAGCCAAGGCTAAATCACCAAATCAGTACAAACTCCTCCTAATACATTGCCCTTATATTTTCCAACAAAAACACTTGCAGGTTAAAGCACACCATATCATGGAAGAGGTGTATGCACTTGCCACAGAGCTGAGTTCTAGGCAGTATAGAGTATCCTACTTACAACAGATAGATGGCTCTTTATTTTCATTCTTACAGCAGCATTTGAAACATTTCCTCATCACCATATATATGTAGGCAAAGATGACAAAAGGGAAGGGGATAGTCAAACGACTGCAGTATTCTTGGACCAAGAAGTAGCGCTGGAATTTCCACACCTGGTCGTTGTTCTCTTGTACTGATCCAACAGTGTAACTAATAGAAAGAAAATTCATACAGCATTAGTTATTCACCAAAGACTCCCATGAGCACCAAACCACACAGTGTTTTCATCAGCAGGGCATGTTTTTGTAAAGTCATGCTACAGCTGGTTATTTTTTCTAATTAGGAGGTTATTGAGTTTGTCCTTCTTTTTAGAGAGAAATTTGAAAATGGGAGAAACTAAGCAGAAAAGAAATAGTTACAAATGAAAAAAATAGGAAGTCCACATACTTTCACCATCAGCTCTATGCAATTTATTCCAAACACATGAGAGTTAAATGCTTCTTTGCAAGGTACTCATTAATTCATCAGCCTACTTCTTTCTGAGCAAAAACCCCAAAAACCTTAAAAGTAGAACATTTAGAAAAAAATTAGGTGTTCCAGAGACTTTTTCGGTGGAAATATTAACAATGCTCCAGGCATGGATCAAACCTACAATGCTAAGTACAGTACACTGTATGAACCAAGCAAAGCAACAACCACAAGAGTAAATGTCTCACAGACTGCCTGAGTTTTATTGCCAAGATGGATTTTATTGCTGAGATGGATGGGAGATGGATTACAAAATGTCTGTGCTGAGATCCTAATGGAACCTTATACAAGATAAGCTAAAACCTTCACCTAGTGGAACTTTTCTTCTGTTTTAGAAGATCAATACAATCCTGAATTTCGGAAGTGTCTAAACCATAATGTTTACCCTTTCCTGTTAATGCATAGTAGATGCAAAGAGAAAGTTAAATTCTGTTTTTAAAATTAAAATACAATGCTAATTTACAACATAGAAAGACACCGATTAAACTGCTGTGTAATAGGCATCAGTATAATTAAAGACTGACAAATACTGTGTACGTGCTGGTCGGAGAAGGAGTCATCACAGATTTCACGTTTCAAAGTGCACAAAGTAAAAAACATCTAGGTTTGCCCTGTGCTTCTTGACCTTGGTACAATCCAACACTCCTGATTAAGTTTTTCACTCCGTTGTTAAAATGAACTACACAATACTCTGAGTGTGTCGTTAGAGAATTAATTTTTGGTCCTTCCACAAAATAATCTCAATTGTCAAATCCTAGATTTTTTTTCTGGGACAACTGAACAAACCAAAGGTTTTTTACCATTAGGTGTTGTTCAAATTAGCGTTCTAATCTAGCTTCCAAGGTAGAGTTGGCTTTGTGACTTTGCCTTATTAATGTGAATTTCTTTCAGCCTTTCTAGTGAGTTTAAGCATTATCTTCTGTCCTTAGGTCTTGTGCAGTTTAAACAAGCATTGGTAAAAAAAATAGATATGCTGCACTAGTTCTAGCTCACTTGCCAAAAAACACGTTTCTGACTGCCTTTGATGTCAAGCTCAGCATGGGAAGAAAGTTTCAGAGCAGATCGCAAGATTGAGGAGCTCCTAACTCATCATACTAATATATCTCATCTCAAGCCAAGAAAATTTGACATCTGCATTTGGTAGAGAGATCCTCTTGAGACAAACCAAGAGTCTTTATCAGATGGAGTATACATCCTTGTTGTCAAAGTAAATTGCCAGGTCTGTCCCTATCGAAATACCATCAAAACACACAAAAACTAATATAGTGGACCTTAAGAATAATGTAAAGTTTTTTATGTGTGAGGATAAAATACTCAAGAAGTCTGACATGAAGGATTTCCCATTCTCAACTCTGTGTGAATGTTTACAGTGTAAACATCAAATGTTCTGGAAGAAGCTGAGGAAGATTTTCTAAGGACCAGTTATGATTTGCTCTTGTTGGTCCCAGTGCAATCAATAGTGCATTATCAATACATATATGATAATGTTCACAACAGCAACCTTTTTTTTTTTTTTTTTTAGAGAACCAGTGCTGTCTATATGAGATGGTCAGCACTTACTAGTGGCACATTTCCAAAGTCTGATCCAGCTGCATGGTGCAACACTTTCGAAGATGCCAGAACAAGCATCCTGACCAGTACAAACAAATAAATTATCATAAAAAACAGAGGTAATGGCATTCTTCAAGACAAAGTCCTTTTGTATGTCCTGAGTGTAGTGGTTTTGGCCTGGTCCAGGTTTTTCAGCAGCAGAGGGGCTAAAGGAGTGGCTTCTTTAAACAAAGAGAGTTGCCAGAAGCTTCCCCTGAAGCTGACAGGGTTAGGACCAATAAGTTTTAAATTGGACCCTGCACCTGAACCAGGCCTGGCCAATTAGTGATGGAGGTAACACCTCTGTGAATAACAGATTTGAGCAGAAAAAGTAGCAGAACTGCAGCAGCAACAGGGAGAGAGAATGTGAAAACATCTCCGCAGACACCAAGGTCAGTGGAGAAGGAGGGGGAGGAGGGTGCCAAGGCACTGAGAAGAAGGCTCCCCTGTGATATGTGGTGAGGACCATGGTGCAGCAGGTTGTCCCCCTGCAGTCCATGGAGGCCACCGGGAAGCAGAGACCCACTGGCAGCCCGTGGGGAAGGTGCTCACGCCGCAGCGGGTGGATGCCTGAGGGAGGCCGTGACTCCGTAAGAAGTTCATCCTGGAGCAAGCTCCTGGCAGGACCTGGGAGTCCGTGGGGGAGGTGCCCATGCGGGAGCAGGTTTGCTGGCAGGACTTGTGATCCCGTGAGGGGACCCAGGCTGGAGCAGCCTGTCCCTGAAGGACTGTCTCTCCCGGTGGATGACCCACGCTGGGCAGTGTGTGAGGAGCTGCCCCGTGGGAGAGCCCATGCCGGAGCAGTTCATGAGGAGCTGCAGCCCATGGGAAGGAGCCACACTGGAGAAGTTCATGAGGGACTGTCTCCCGTGGGGAGGGACCCCACAGTGTAGCAGTGGGAAGTGTGAGGAGGCCTCTCCCTGAGAAGCAGCAGCGGAAAGTCCATCTGTAATGAACTGACTGCAACCCCCATTCCCCATCCCCTGCGCTGCTGTGGGGAAGGAAAGGGAGTCCCGGGAAGTGGAGGGGTGGGGGGACATGTTTTAAGATGGTTTTATTTCTCACCTCCCTGCTTTTATTGTCTCTTTAATAAATCAAACCTTTTTCTCCCTAAGTTGAGTCTGTTTTGCCTGTGATGTTAATTTCCAAGTAATCTCTTCGTCCTTAACTCACAAGAAGTTTGTTTTATTCCTCTTTCTCTGTCCTGTCCAGCTTAGGAGGGGGAGTGGATGGGCATTGGGCTAAACCACCACACCAAGAGATGTGGTTCACTGTCTGTGCTATATCAGAACAATACATAGCAGGTCTACCAGAGCAGTAGTACACCCATCATTAATACAGCGTTGAAGTTGTGTGGAGCCGTTTCTGGTAACAGGGTTAGGGACTGCAGTGATGGCCGCTCTAAGAAATTGCTCAAAACATTCCCTGGCTCTAAGCTGGACCCACCTCTGTGGCTGACAATATTTTCTTCAGTCTAGGAAAATCAGTTGTACAGAACCTCACACTTGGTAAAGCACTGACCCAGCTATCATCCTCTGTGAGAAACACAGATGTTTGTGAAAAGCCCTGTGTGCAAAGTATGCTTAAAGAAGTAGTAAAAGGACAGGCAGCAATCTATCCCCAAGAGATTGTATTTGTTTTGATCAAACCTTCACACACCACCCTTCACTTGAGTGGACTTTTGAAGCTAAGAACTCTTAACAGACCCAGCAATTTCTCTACAAACAACATAGCTAGACTTCCTGCTATTTTCTGATAGGGATATTGATAAGAAATCATTACCAAGCAAACATTCCTTTTTTACGTACCCAAACATGGCCACAAGCAGGTTCACAAGGAGGATGTTAGTTGACAGCATGTAAATACAGACAAGGGGAATGGTAATCCACTCTGGGAAGCGGGGTTGGTTGTTGGCATCCAGCTCCACACATAAGGGCTTAGACTCATTCCCAGAAAAGGTGCAGCGGTCAAAGTTGTAGGTGGTACCTCAGAGATAGAGAGAAGAGGGCAAATACTGAGTGCACTCTCCACTTTTTTCTGTTCAGTCCAGGCCCAGATACTGTCACTGACCACAATACGTGTAGTCCTCTCTTTCCCCACCTCCCCATCAGATTTAAAACTTTGTCTTGATGCTTGGGTAAAAGCAGTCAACACTGCACTGGACAGCCACTGTCCAGACATATCCTTCCATATACCCATGAGAAATTCCCACATAAGATAGCTACCATCAACATCATCAGGATAATGGCCAAACATAGCCAGGTACGGCTCGTAGATGACAGATCGAAATATCCACTCCCAGCGGTGTTCATTCTTCCTCAGTATGCCTTGCCTAGCCACACCAAAGGCCACCATCCACACAGCAAAGAGGAAGAGAAAGAAGAAGACGTCTATCATCTGAAAAAGAGGAAAAAACAAATTCATCAGAGTCCTACTGCATTCCTATTGCAAGTCACACATAGTTGTTTTATCTCGCTGATTTGATATTATGGTGGAGAAAAAAAATTAGACAAGCCTACACAAGATCAAGTTGGCAATTCTGATGTAAGTTTTCAGATCGTTTCTCCATAAATTCACAATCACTAACACACATAAACAAATAAATGACCATTCTCTCTCAGAGGGTGTTTTATGCAACCAGAAAACCAAGAAACACTTCAGAACATAAGATCATACAGGCTCCGCCCATGAAACCCAGATCCACATACAAAGACTATGCAGCAATTTTAACTGCAGATCCTGCAGCCATGTGTCAGGTGAAAGCAGTCACTACTTCTGAAAATGTCATTCTGGATGGCTTCAGTTCAGCCTATAGTTCAGACACTCTGGCTAACAGCTCGGCAAATTTCTATCTCCTAATAATAAAATGAATACTGGTAATATCCCAGCTGAGCCTCCCCAACTTCCACCAAGATGTGCCCTTCCAAGAATCTTTATTATTAGACATTCAAGAACTCATCCTTTTTGAAGAAAGCAAAAAAAAGGGAAAGATGTACAGAAAAATCCTGTGTATTTACTTCCATATCATAAAGCACTCAAGGACTGTGTAGACTTCAGCTTTGCTGCAGTGGTATAAGGCAAAATAAAAGCTTTCAGGGTAAGCTGCAAATAATGCTGTTACTGTTATTTTCACTACACACTGGGTTTTTCAATTCCACATACAAGATTGGCTCCAGAGGACACAAACAAATTCAAGCAGACGTACTCTAGCTCCCCAATGTTCCTCAATTCCCACACCTAAAGTAAGCCACATCTGTCTCATGCGGAACCCCATCTATTTCCTCCTATTTCCTTTCCCAGTCTGCCAGCAATACCACAGCCTGAATTAGTCTGGCTTCTCCTTGAGAGGCTCCTCACCACCTTCTTCTCCAGTTACTTGTGTGATGGATGGAATGAAAGACAGAAATCTTTCTCCTATTCTATTCCTCATTACTTTCTCGTTTGGGGAACACTCGAACTCTTGTGAGAAACAAGAGTGAGATTATAACACTGAACCATCTGAGATATAAAAGACAAAAGTTATCAGGAAACAAATTTCCTCTTTTCTTCAGACCTTTCTTTATTTTTCTCCTGTGCAGAAAAAAATAAAAGGCCTCTGCTCTTACTTAGGTCCTATTTAAATCTTAATTATTGATGTTTAGCAGACTTAAGAGAAGGACGGAACTTGTTACCATGTTCAGAACAGTGATAATTTTCACTCTTGAGGAAAAAAAATGTGTTATATCATTTATATAGGCTCTCTAGAATAGCTGCTAGAATCTTACCATCCTCTGCAGCATAATAATTTTGGGTCCTAGATTCCTGCTAACTGTGAAAATATGGATCAGTCTCAGAGTAAAAACTATGTAGTCCAAACAGAAAATTACTCTCCCAGAATACCAAGAGCTTTCATCCGATGAGTGAAGCCTGATGGAGACAGTAAAAGAAAATGAAGACAAGTGTTGGGTAAAGCATGCAGAAGTTGGATAAAAGTATACTTAAATGGGGAGTAGAAAGGGAGCATTTAGCAACAGATCACAGCTATGCCAGGTCCCATGCTCTCTTCCACCCACTTCCACCTGATCACAGATGGTAGAACAAGTTAACACATATCTTGTTTACACTCTTCCTATCTTAGCTACATCATCTTTGTGTCTTCTCTTCTAAAACTATTGACAACAAGGAAATCAGCTATTTTCACAGTCATCCAAATCGTCACAGTGCAACGACTGCTTGTGCTGCACTGAAACAACAAGAACTAAGAACAAGAACTAGCAAGAACAAACAAGCACCTTGTAAAATGTGTTGCCATCATTTCTTTGTCATGGTTGTTAACTCAGCCATTCATGTAAAAGAAATTACGTGAGTTAATGACATTTTGTTGTAGGTAAAATTACAGTCCCTTGAAATACAACATACTAAAGCTAAAAGATGGAATACTCAATAATAGAAGCCAGAGAAAATCCTAAACAACTTCTGTCCCTCTGATATGTGAACCATCTCATCCTGTAACTTTGCCTGATATGCTTTATACAGCTAATCTTGAAGACATTGTCATCATACCTGAGCCTATTTCACTAAGGGTTGTCCTGCTCTCTCAGAAAAATCTAAGTTTAGTAAAGTCACCTTTGATTCCAGCGACAGACTCAAATTCCAATAAACAAAGAAGATAAAATGTTTTATGCAGTTATTCTCTTAACTGCTTTATTTGCTTTTACAGATTTAGTCAAGACTTGGAAATATTTGAGTCCTTCAAAAAGAACAGGGAGTGTTACGAACGCGTTTCCCAAAATGTCATAATAGTTTGTAGTCAAAACCCAGAAAGAAAGCAATGCCATAACATGGCCGCGAGAAGAGATACTACTCACCTGAACACAATCCCTGATATGAAGTAGAAAATTGCTAGGGTATCCATAACATTCCACAGATCTGAGAAATACTTACTGCCATTCATATACCACTGGGAAGAGAAAAAGCCGAAATTAACCACCACACAGCACTGGGCAGTGACACAAAGTGCTCCTCCACCCTTCCTTCACTTCTCCCCACTGGATGTCCTCATGAGTAAGTATTTCACCCACTTCAAGATTCTTTCCTTGCCCAGTTAATTTTTGGCATGTATAATATATTCCCCAGAGTTCAATTGACTTTTAATTTTCCCAGAATAAGTTTTAATATTTTCAGTAATGTCAGAAATTACTGGCAACTTTTTTACTTCAAACTTCTAATAGGACTATGAGTCAAGCCTTTCTATGTTTAGACTTGTTAAGGCATTTTCTCTTGCAGTCCTGATGTGCTAGGCTGGTGCTCTTCCACTGAGATCAGTTACGTGACACCAACTCTGTACAACCAGAATGCAAGTTACTGTGCTCAAAGGACGTAAACCCAGCATATGGATGTTTGTGCATGGGAAGCAGAAGGAACTGTCCTGACAAGTGATGCGTCTGATGTACTTAGGTCTCACATGTGTATGTACACTCTTCCAGGAAACCCCGGAGTAGTTCATGGCATGCTCTGGCAGAACTGCTGTCAAATGGGTTAAAAGAGTCTTGGTGTGATCCACTAAGAGCACCTGAAACACTCTGGGAAGGAATCTCTGCTTGTAGGCAGTTGAGTATTCTGGCTTCTTTTTCTTCAACACAGCTAATTCAGTAATCTAACCAAGGCTACACACACATGCTTTTTGATCAAAGATGTAGATTTAACTTATTCTATTTGTTAGCTGTCTCTCTGCTTCTGAATTGCAAGTTTAGCAACAATCTCTGCCTATTCCCAGATTGACTGTTACTTTATCCTGGATCCAAAGTTTCTGCAAGAAACTGTATCTAATTCATTGGTTATTAGTTAGGAAAAGTAGTTTAACCAGGAGAAACCTCTGCTAAGACCGAAGAAATAGACTTGAGTCCCTGATCTCAGTTCTTTTTCATTTTCATTGAAATAATTGAAGCTTAGCAGAGTACTAACCAGTGAATCTCTCTATATCTAGCATGCCCAAGGAAACCAATTTTGCTCTCAGTAATTCTATGAGAAACAGAGATCGAGGGGAATTTTCATCTAAATACAGAAGGAGCTATAATTAGAGAGCTTCACTTTTATATTCCAATTTCATAATTGTTGTATTTTCTTCATATAATGGGATGCATTTCTAAAAATTCACAGCTGTGGCAGCTACTAGGGTGTCAGGCTTAAAATGTTACAAAACACTGCTGGGACCTACATACATCTTTCTTACTACTTAAAGTACCAAATATCAGGCACTGAGTGCGGACAGCATATCTGATATCCATGACATTATTTCTGTCTAGCATCTCCTTAAACTGAATGTAAGTTTTCTTGCTATACATGAAAATTTTGATATATGATTCAAAATTATTTCACAAAGCCATAAGCACGTCACTACACTACAGCTGTATTAAATGCAGCCAGCCTAAGCCTGGTGACTCTTTGATTAGAGACACAACTATGGATGGAGGAAAGGAAGCAGATTTTGCTCTTAAAGCACAAACAGAGAGAAAAGAGATGCAGATGCATGCAAACAAGTGAGAACAACTGAGACTGAAGTTCAGTCCAGTTCTTCAGATGTCAAGCAACTCTCACTGCTGTTAAGTTGTAGAGAAGTTCTGTCCAGATTTCTTCTCCATTTGAGAAAACAGAACTTTCCTTAATACCCCAAAAGTCTACCCACTCACCTGGCTGGAAGCTACATCCATGTGACTAAGAAGACAGCAGGAGTAAAGCATCTCCAATTTCACTATTGCCATGACAGCTTCAAACCAGATATGAGAAAGTAGCCCTAGCTAGTATAATATCTCTAGGACAATCAGAATGAAATCAGGGCTGAGACAGTGGCTTACAGTTCTTCAGATACAGTACAGTTTTCCTGAAGGGTGAAAAAAATCTGCTTTCAATTTGGAACAATGTGTATTAACTGACACTTCCACGGATATGCCACTTTCTAATTTGAAAGCTGATTTCTCTCCAAAATCTCTAGTTATGTGACTGCAACAGCTACAATGGGAACCCAGGCAATGTCACTGTTATTTTTCCTTTGATGTGAACTCAAAATCTTTTTCCTTTTCTTTATTTTTAATATTAAGGACATAGAGTATATTTTGACTGCAGAGTTAGACCAATGCACACACAATCTATCTCAGAGGAAGTCAGGGAGAAAGTTTCCTGAGAAGCCAAACCATTGAGACACTGTTCTGCATTCTACTCCTCAGAAAAATAAGTTTGAAGCCTGCTCATTGGCTTATTTTAAGACAACAACTTCAATGAGGTCTCTGTTTGAGCTGCCTCTAATTCCAAAATCAAATTGGTCTAGCCACCAGTTATTAATGGGATTATGATATCTAAAGCTGTTCAACCTGCTCAGGTCAGTGAGAAATTGTGACATTGGTAGAAAAAAAAAAAAAACAACTCCAAAAATTTCTATCCCTAAGGCTTTCAACAGGAGGTTTACTGGGTACACAACAGGTAGTGCAAGGACAGGTCCAGAGACACCAGAGACACCTAAATCAGCAGAAACAAACACTCCATTAGTGTTTTAATTGCAAAAGAGACTTTTACTTTTCCCCCATTCTCCTTAGCAAGTAAAGCTGCCTTAAACAAGGTATCACCTTGACTTCACAAAGTTACGAACAGTAACAACACTACTCAGCTATATCATTTAAGTTTATGTAAGAAACGTGATTGTAGTCTGATGCAGCAGATCACCCACAAACACATATACAGTCTAATGCCTTGCAGCATAACCAGAAAGAACTGCACTGAAACCATACACTTATTTCTCCTCTGATTTCACTGCCATCCTCTTCCTACTCTAGACATTGACTGGTAGACTGGTTAGCTGAAAACTCACATATTTCATAAGTTCCTTTACATATATTCTTTCATACATACCCTTACATATGAAGTAAAAATAGTACCTATGCAGCTGACAAGAAAAGCTAACGTTTTCACACTCCACAGCAAAAGCAATTCAGGCAATTAAAAGCTGGTCTTTGGGACTACATGACTGTATTTAGTGATTGGACTCAATTTTTTTTTCTGGCCTTAATGATTCTATGAAACTAATAAAAATTGTATATATGATCAAAAAAAAGAAACAGAAATACATAACTATATTTCTCATTGGTAAAAAAGAAAGAAGAGTGGAGGTGGGATGTGGAGAAGGGAGACAGGAATCACTTGATCATAAGTTATGCACAAAAGTAAACATGTTAAATCTAACATCCTATTCTTGACTGCTTTTTCAATCTAAGGTAAACACTCATGAGAAATATCTTCACTGTAATCAGCTTTCTCACACACAGTCAGTACACATTCCTCTCGGTGCATGGACACTGCAGCTACTGGGGCATAAGTAGGAATTAAGCATCAGAGAAAGAAAATATTCACTGTGCTTTGAGCTGTTTGAGCATATCTCCCAATAAGTGGTTTCCCTGTAAATTCAAAGTGGCCTGCACTGCCTTAAGAATGGGAAAAACCTCAAGGCTTTTAATCTGGCCCTAAAACATGTTTGGTTTGCAAGCGCTGCCTACTTGTCTCACTTCATCACAAAGCAGAATGAAGACCAGCACATATAGGATGATCTCCAGGGCGGTAGGTTCCTTCTGGAAATCCATAAGCAACACGTAGGCGAAGAGCAACAGGAAGGCGATGTAGAAGATGACATTCCAGGAGAAGACCACAAAGGGGGAAGTGAAGAAAGACACATAATACAAGATGATTCTCTTGCTCTTCTCCACAGGCTTTTTTCTGAGGAATTAAAATAAGAAAAATGTCTCAAAGCATAACTTTTATGTCAGGAAACATTTGTGTTCTTCATCAAAGTGAAAGTGAAAAAAGTTAGCACAAGACATTGTTTTAATGGTAATGACATTCTGCAACTACTGACTGGACACATGCAAGAAAATTGACACATCTTAACTCCAGGTCAGAGTGAGGACAAAAGCTCCTTGAGCCATTATATATCTCTATTTTAGAGATAAAATGGTTGTGAAGTAAAACCCATCTGTACACAGTCTTGGGCAACCTGCTCTGGCTAACCATGGCTTTGAGATGGGAGTTGAACAAGATAATCTCCAGAGGTCCCTCCTAGCCTATGATGCTATGATTAATTGACTTGGTTTACTTCTGCTAATGAGAAGTAAGTTGATTACCTGAATGAGATGAAACCACAACTTATTAAAGGGAAGAAGAACAGACAGAATATAATCTTCCAGTTTTTAGTATCTCTTGAAATCTCTCCATACCACTGCTTAGAAAGGAGAGATTTCAAGAGATACTAAGAACAGACAGAATATAATCTTCCAGTTTTTAGTATCTCTTGAAATCTCTCCATACCACTGCTTAGAAAGGAAATTCTGCAGGGAAGAAGAAAATATTGTTGGGTTTTTTTTTCAAAAACCCACAAAATAACCTAGGAATGACTTTAGCTGACACTTATTTCAGTAAAACACCTGAAACTTTTATATTTCAATCAAAGTAACCAGGATTCCTGGTTCAACAATACAGAAGGCATTCTGCATAAGTAATGGATTCTTAGTCTAGACATCCACCAGTTTACATTATGAGGAGTTCAAAATCAGGCTTAGTAGGACTTGAACTGATTTATAAGGTACTTTACTCTGGACAACATTGTTCAAAGACAAGAGGCATGGCAAGGGAGCAGTCACTTCACTTTTATCATCCAACTCATTATGATTTATTCTCTAAATCAAGTCTTCCCTTCATGACTTCACAACTGTAGGAAAATCAGCCAGGAGCCACAAACACTGGTCCCCACCAGCAACAGCTAGTGCTCTCTGGTGTATGTTTAACAGCACTGCAGCCACTGGTTCTATGAGTGTGCTGCAGGACATCTCTACATTGTGCCATGCAAAGCTCAGTGTTCACAAGGCTCAAAAAATTCACTTCTTACTCCCACAAGGACAGTGCCTGAGCACTAGAATTTCACAGAATGTATATGTGAATGTAGGATTTTAACAGCAAGGATATACACTGTAGTTATTTTAAGCTATCCAGATCGGAAGAGTTACACTAATCTACACGACTTCTTTTTATTGATATTACCTGTACTCCTGGCTGGGCAATGAATTGTTGGTCTTTAGCTTCAACTGCTAGTTCCAGACAATTGCTCCCTCCCCAAGCTTCACAGGAATAAGTCAGCAACTGCTCAGCTAGATCTTCATCCTTGCTGTAACACTCGGTGAATAGCTCTGAAGGAAAGAGGCCACCCCATACTGATCTCAAACTACAAAATTTCCCCAAAAATTTGGTGCAATTTTCTTCAGTGACTTCCAAAACGTAATGTTTATAACGTTAACACATGTAGATAATAGTACTCTTTCTACACTTTTAGCATGGCAAAAGAACGAGTACATTGCTTTACAACCCCACTTGCATACGTTAAGCATTCATACAGAATTCCTATCTGAATGGAAAAGTGTAACAGTAAACCAGTTCACACAGTGATAGTTCTGAAGTAAAAAAAAAAAAAAAAGTAAAACCAATGATCTTCTCTTACTTAAATGAATCAGTATATCTAATTGCTGCTTTTTTTCTTCATTCATTTAGCACTGATGCTGCCTTTTCACTGGGAAAAGCACTGCAAACACTGGTATTTTAGAAGAGCTTCGAGCATGTTATTCTCTGCATAGATTTTTGCCACAAACAGTGCACATGAAGATTCACTTCTCTTTCCAGCTCTGAATGTTTGCCACCCAAAGATGTGTTTGTGACAGAATATAACTGACTTGACAAGCAATCTACCCTCTTTGAAAACATAGCAGCCTACACTAAGAGTTCTTTTCCAACAGTGCATTTTTGCAAACAACTATGTTTGTTTTAAAGATGTACCAGACAGCAATAGTCTTGTCTGATTTTTACACACCCTACAAATGCAGGTAGCCCTTGATAGACACACTTTGAAGGGACATGTACACTTCTCAAAGTCTTGCTAAATAATCAGGCCTGAGAGATGTAGATAACTTTAAGAAAGTCTATTTAAGCAGTTTTTACCTTGTTATGTAGGACTTACAGAAAATATCTTACATATTACCAGAAAGCCTGGCCTCATGTCATTCCTTAGAGGACAGTCAAATAGCTTTGCCAATATACACACAGAATAAGTCTTAAGTTCAGCTGATCAACCTAATCTCTATGGGCCCCAGAAAAGAAACAAACATGGTCTTCTTTTAGAAGCAATAAACCAATATTCATATGTACAGATTTTCAAGATTTGGCTAAATGAAATTGCAAATTAACTGATTGCCTGCACTCCTGGTAGTTACAACACCTCGATAAGTAGATTGGACTAGAGATCTCCAGAAGCTTTGTACAGCAATGTTTCTATAGTTTTCCTAATGAATCTTCAGGGCTATTGCACTCTAATTGTCATCTAATACAATTTATGGTGATTACAGCAGATTGCTCAACAGCAATGCAGTTATAGTTTTCTGTAGGCTATAGTCTGCGATAATGCCCCAGAGGCCACACTATTTGGTACCTTCAAGTTTAGGAAAAAATGTTCTGAACCAACAGAGTCAGCTGTGGGTGTTACAAATTATTCCCTGCCTGGTTTTCTACCAAGTATGCTGCCTTTCATTTACGTATTTCTCTGAATAATTTGCAAGGTAACTAGACACTGAGGAAACATCAACATTATTGCTCAGGAAGTGTAAATCCTACAGAGAAGAATATCCCTCTGCTGTGCTGTCACCCATTATCCCCACTAAGCAAGAAACTGTTGATCACTTCAGCCCATGAGATACAGGTCTCAATTCTGAACTACTGTCAGTCCTCAGAATAGGAGGAACTGAAGGTCATCCAAAGCAAAGAAATAACCAATCAGCCTTGTCAACAAGAGACGTTATTTCTTGTCATCTTTGAATAAGGAAGGAATATGATTTTTCAGTTCTGAAATAAAAATTCAATATACTTTTTACCTGCAATTTATTCTTACACATCAAAAGTAAATCTCAAATCTGAAGGGTGGCTTTTTTGAATCTGAACATTACCAGTACTCATGCAGAAAACTCTTACTCTGTATTCTCCTTCCTATTTCTGGGCAGCCATCTTCTTCAGCCTTGCCAAGATATGTGGCTTTTCATCCCAATAAAAGAAATACTGTACCCTAAAAAACCCACAACCCTTACTTTGGGAGTCAAGCTGTTCATACATGACACACAGTTACTACTGGGAACAGATTGTGCGGAAGAGATTTCCAAGCAGTAAAAGCTCATTTTAACATTAAAGGGAAGCATATGATGGATTTCTAATATTCTAAATAAAGCTTTCTTGATACTTCCTTTTGAGATATCATTTCTCTTCTTAAAATTCAAACTGGATTTCTGGACAGTATTTCAGGCAAAGTGAATTAATTATTTTGTCTTACATTTTTATGAGGAAAAACGTCAGGGTTGTCAGTGATGCTTTTCACAAAATAAAAAACAATGCTGTGCAATCACTGGTACACACAAGGCCTAGAGATTATTAAAACAAGTGATGTTCCAAGAAACAATTTCCTGATCTCTGACCTTACCTATTAAATTTCTAAATGACACAAAGACGGCACTTACCTACTGCTCTTGTCTCATACTCATTAGCAAGTTCCTCAGACTCACCAGCAGCATTTATATCATTCTTAACCTTTGCCATGCTTTTCAAAAGTTTACTGGCCCCAAGAGCTGCCAATGTGCAGCCTCTGGTCTATGAAGAGAAAGTGAAGTCACAAAAAAAGGAAATGTGAGCCCTTAAAAATTATCCATCCTAGTCAAGACTGGGAAATTAAGATCCACTTGCACTAAACAAATGGTAACCATCACTTTACTGGTTTGATAACAACATTGTAACCAGGCTGAAACTGTCTGGTATTTAACAGTTATATTTCAGCTTTCACCTCTGGCTGATAATTCACAAAAGAAAGTCTGCTCTGTCATGAAATATACTATCTTTTTCTCTGTCCACCAGGTGGGTCCAGAACTGCCCAGACTATATTAGTCTGTTGCATTCAAAACATCTATATGTGCAGGGAAGAAGCACTCTGGTTTGGACAGGCAGACGAACATGAGCAAAAGCATCCATTAGTTTTGTATGCATCCACCTCATATTTGCAGTCTGCAAGTTAGGTATTTGACAAAAGCATGACTAAATAGATAATCAAAATTAGAAATGGATTTCAATTAAATACCTGGGATCAGAACATTTCCAATTTTTTGTGGAATGGGTTGGAACTTAGCATCCAAGCTTGAACACAGATGAGAACAACTACAAGTAAATGTTAGCTTGGGCTGCCAACTCACACGTGACATTAGGAAAGAAAAACCTGAAATCCACACCCCAACAAAAAATGAGTAATATTAAACCTATTAGTAATTATTTTTGCAAAGAGGAATTAATGAGAATTCAACTTACTTGCTCCCAAATGACTTTAGACAACTCTTTCTTGTTCTGCAGAACTGACCAAATAAACAGAGCTTGCAGTGGGTGCCTTGTGATAGGACACTCATCCTGAAAGAAAGCAACAGCTCCTCAGACCTAAGGTCACCAAACAGTTTTCAACTGGAAGAAATCCTGCCACTGTCCTGTTTTCAGACATTCTTCCTTTTACATCCAGCCCACTGATCCTCTCTATTATCTGGCAGTTGTCAAATAGTAAATCAAGTGAGGTTTTTTTTAAATATTTATTTTAAAGCCTTATATTTTCTTATTTCAGGTGCAAGAATCAGTTGAAATTATAAGACACTTGGGTTAAAGTAGCCTCAATCACAGCTTAACTCTGATTAAAAAACAGATGTACATCCTCTAAAAGTAAAACTAACTTTATGCCAATATACCTTTTCTGTTTAAGCATGTTTTTAAATTTTACAAAAATTAAACAGAGAGGAATTTCTATGTTTTCCATTTTCTTTGTGTTAGAACAAATAGTATCTGAGGATAGTAAAGCTATAAAATAATAGTTACCAAGCAACAAAACTTTTAAGAACGACAAGTTTTGTTGGAAATTTTCAAAGCTAACCATCATTTTCAAAACAAGCTTCCACTGAATACCGTACAAGTTGCATCTCTGAAATAAATCTAGACGTGCTGTTCTTTCTGGTTCCACGTGACAAAGATATAAAGTGTAGAACAAGCAACAAGCAAGGTTTAAGATACAAGAGTCTGTACCAAAATAGGAGTCCAATTGCTCAGCTGTCAACTTTGTACCAAACTCTGAATTTATATTATAAATTGGATAAATTGTAACAAAAGCATTGATTGTTCTAAGACAAAATATTTTAATTCAACAAACTCATCCATTTTTGTTCTTAAATATATTTGTATAATGAGGCAGTATTTTAAATGTAAACCAAGTCTAACCCTGTTTTTGCTGTATAACAAATCCTGCTATACCAGAAACAAAAAGTTTTTCCTTTTGAGGGATGAAAAATGGAGTTTACACTGTTCATCACTCACTGAAAGATGAATCATCATCTCATCCTTGCTATTCTTATCATCTCTTTTGAGACCTCTTCGGAAGTCTTCAACCATCTTCCATACAAAAGTGAGGAGAGCATCATTATAAGAGTTCTTTGCTATCTGCAGGTTCTTGAACACCAGGCTGCTGAAGTTATTAATGTACAGCTCTCTAAGGACCTCTGTGGTAAGAAACTTTCTCAGATTCAAGCCATTTTCCAGGAAGAGCCGGACGAATTTGGGCCTGTCTTTCACTAGGGCTGTAAACATGACATCCTGTAGGTCAGCAGACTAGGAAGAAACAGAAAATCAAATATTAAGGATCGCTTGGTACATGTAAAGCTTACCTACGGGCCTAACACATGTGGTGTCAGTGCAAGGAAGAATAGTCACTCCTACTTATCACAGAAGTTAGGGTGCTGAGATAGTGGTTGCTGTTATAATGTCTCACTTCCCACTGCTCCCCTTCCCCATGTACTCAGGCAGAAGCAATCCATACCTCCCAGTTTCGGTCATTGTTGAAGATCTCATCACTGGCCAGGTCTAACTGGTTCCACTCCAGAAGTAGCTTCAGCTGCCCGTTCCAGTTGTCTCGGTCGTGTTCATTGGTGCTGAAAGCTGCAGAGAAGGAGCAATACTTTAGGTAGAAGACCAGAGACAGAATAGTTTCTTGGCATATTTATTTATCCCTGCTTTTCACACCCTACTTGACAAAACATCTATCAAGTATCTTTACCCAGACTTGTGTAGATCTTTCTGATTGGGTTTTAGAGTATGATGAATCCTTAGAGAAATAATTATGGTCTAACATAGGCCACAAATGAGGTGCTAAGAGCACCTCATTAACCAAAATAAGCACAACATTTCAGTCAGGCCCCTCAGTGTTCTGTGAGCTGTACACACACGCAAAAAAAAAAAAGTCTGCAGGATTTTCATTGTGGCCCTACACAAGAAGCACCATGAGTAGCTGTAACATTCATAGTCCTTCCCCATGCACAGATAAGAAAATGCAGTAATCTTCACCAAGTACCAGTTCTGGTCCACTGGAGTAGTTCCTTGTTGCAAGTTACTAGTATTTGAAACAGTAAGGAAACCTTTCGGAAACAGGCAACAACCTTGCGCTTTCAATTAACTGCATACAAAGAATCACAGAATCTTAAGGGTTGAAAGGCACCTCAAAAGATCATGTAGTCCAACCCCACTGCCAGAGCAGGACCTCCTAGAATGGGTCACACAGGAACTCATCCACGTGGGTTTTGAATATTCCCAGAGAAGGATATACAACAACCTTACCTGAACAGTTCATTTCAGTACTTCATCATCCTCACAGTGAATAAATTCTTCCTTGTATTTCTTTGGAATCACTTATATTCCAGCTTCTACACTTTGCCCTATCATTGGACATCACTGAGAAGAGCCTGGCTCTATCCTCCGGACATCCACCATTTAGATAATTTTAAAAAAATGTGTAAAAGTCTTCCTGCAGTCTCCTCCAAGCCAAAGAGCTCCAGCTCTCTCAGTCTTTCATGATAAGGGAGATGCTCCTCTCCTTTCATCATCTTCATTGCATTGCTCCCTGTCCTTCCTTAACTGAGGGGCTCAGAACTGGACACAATATTCCAGATGAGGTCTCAGCAGGGCAGTGTAGAGAGGGAGGAGAACCTCTCTTGACCTACTGCCCACAGCCCTTCTAATACACCCTAGGATGTCATTCACCTTCTTGGCCATGAGGGAAATTGCAGGCTCAAAGTCATCCTACTGTCCACCGGGACCCCCAGGTCCCTTTCCCTATACTAGTCAATCCCCTATAGTACTCTCAAATCTCTTCAATCCACTTATACCAGAGACATTTCCATCTACATTGCAAGATGCTAAGTAATCCACTTCTGTGGTACATCCAGAAAAGATTCTTTGTTATGCTTCCTGTCTCCGTG
This sequence comes from Urocolius indicus, assembly GCA_013401255.1. Taxonomy (NCBI): domain Eukaryota; kingdom Metazoa; phylum Chordata; class Aves; order Coliiformes; family Coliidae; genus Urocolius; species Urocolius indicus. The sequence continues at coordinate 44,516 of WBNH01004167.1, read as the reverse complement.
TTGTGTTGCGTTGTGTTGTGTTGTGTTGTGTTGTGTTGTGTGACTCTCAGAGATATTATCACAGTATACCCAAAGATTAAATGCCTTTGCAATTATCTGGATTGGCTTTTGATCTTACCATGGAAACAAGAGCCATAATTCTGCTTTAGCCTGTGTACATCACTTTAGATAAGACAACCTCTATGCTGTGGCAGGAGCTGGCACTACTCTAAGTAAGGCTACTCTAGAAAATAGTAATATTTTTCTATGTATTAAATATAAAAGAAAAACCAAAAAATATTATCCAATCCTTGCTAAAAAAAAAAAAAAGAAGAAAAACAATCACTTGCCTTTGTACAGAGCAAAGGAAATGGCATTGCTCACAATTTCATCTTCATTTTCTGTTTTGATAACTGTAATTAAATGAGGGTTCTCAAGGACTTCTTTAATCTGCAGAAAGGAAAAGTTCCATTTCAAAACCTTCCTACAATAACTTTAAAAGAAATTTCCAATCACACAATAGCAAGGTTGCTTCTTACCATTCCCATTTCCACATACACTACAGAACAAATAATCTTCTAAAATACAGTGAATAACTATAATTCCCCTGTTCGAACATCATAACCAAAAAAGATATAATCTCAGTTATTAGAAAACAGTCATAATGAAAAAAACAGATCATGACAGTACATTTCAACAAGTGTGTAGCAGTTTATTAGGCAACAATTTCTACCTCCTTGTGTTTTGTAAAAAAAAAAGAGAGATCATTTCTCATGTAACTAAGCTTTAAAAAGTGACTTTAATTCTAGCACACAGAAAATAATAATCTTAGCTATTCCTGTCTACAAGAAATGGTATACTGCAAAACATCTCAGCAGAAGCTCTGAGGTATGTGGTCAAATAACTAAAAAAAGAGAAAACAGCCTTCAACAGCTCCATGGTCCCCTGTGAAAAGCTCCTTCTGAAAACCAAAGGCCAGGACAATGGTCTGCTCAGAGGACAGTTCTTCCTATTCAGGTTTGGCTGTCACAGTCTCCAGGCTCAAAGTGCAAGTTCAGACATAGTTTCTGCCCTCTTTCTACGGAAGCAGAAAATTATTAAGGCTGGAAGATAGTTCTGGAGATCTAGTCCAAGTTTGCTGCTCAAAACTGGATCAATTGGAGCAAGTTGCCCAGTGGAACTTGCAAGGAATCCTCTGTCAAGTCCGTCAAGAGACAAACTCAGGCCTTGACAGAAACAATAGCTGCTCTAGCACCAGAAGCTTTGTTTAGTTTCTATCAAAGAAAATATACACAAAAAATTGAGTGTCAGAATTCCTCTCTGGGACCTGAAAACATCTTGTAATTATGCATTAATTTTATATAAAAAGTTAAGGGGGGGATGCAAAGCTGAGAGAAGTATACAGAAAAAAATATAACATTTTCCATCCCCCTATTATGAACTTCGACTGAGGTTTGAGTAACAAATCACTCCCTACTGCCTGCTCCCCACTGTGTTTGTGGGTAGGAGATAATTAACCAAGAGTGGAGAACAGAATCAGAGTCCTGGGTAAAACATTGAGCAGTTAATTGAGAAAGTCAATTAGCTAGAGTTAATGGATGAAGTGAGATGAAGTGCTCTTGTAAGACATCTGAAAAATAATAGAACACTAAAGTTTTTCTGGATCTCGATAGTCTTTCTTTATCTATCAAGAAGAGTAGAAGTATATCTAAAAAGAAGTCCACCTGAAGGTCAAGCACAACAATTTCCTGAGACTTTCTCAAGCCGCTGAAGATTGCAGTCGCTCGACCTTTCCAGTTTTTCCAAATACCACAAAACACTGTCATAACAAGCAGTTACGTATGGAACCACAATGATGACTACATTCTGAAGGCTGGTGAAAGAGGTAAAGAGCAAATTATGAATCTACTAGTTTATGTACAGTGTTGTACAGCTGCATTCCATGCACAGGGTACTAGTAAGTCAATGTCACTGAGTGCCAGTGAAGATGGTGTAGGGATGTTGCTGTGGTGAAATATTGAAATAGTAACCTTCTAGTCCTGAACATTCCACTCATAGCCTGTAAAGGCTAATCTGGTCTGCTCAATATCTTCAGAGATGAAAGAAGAAAGACAAAAACTTTTGGAATAAAGGAGAGAATCTTGAAGTAGAATCACTAAAATCTGAAAGTCCATGGGGAAGCAGCAGTGACCCTTCGTCTTGGAGCAATTCAGGAAATCCTGCCTGGACACATTCCTTTGCAACTCGATTTAGGTGGACCTGTTTTAGCAGAGGGGATGGATAACCCCCACCATTCTGTGATTCAGCAAATATTCCATTTGTTCCCCTTCACAAAGGACACATAGTAACTCCAACACCAATCAACGCATCAGCCAAGAGACAAATCGAGCAGACTGCTCCAGAGGAATTACAAACATCTAGGAAGCTGACAGTTTTGAAATATATAGTGTTACTTCTCCTGTGCCTAGACATTTGCCACCTTTCCAAAATACTTGAAGCCCTCATTCCTTTCTTTCCAATATAAGTTATAAGACTTCTAATTTTTAAATTTTCATGGATATACCATGGCAAGGAGTCCCACACATCCTATAGGTACCATCAGGTACAAACATTGCTGATTTGGAAGTCACTAGCTGACCCTGATTCCCTGTTTCCTCTACCCTTCTCCCACTTTCAGCCTTGCTAACTCCCTGCAGTAGCATTCACTTACCCATTTAATCCAGCTTTCAATCTCCTCTTCAGAGAGCCTTGAAATAGTGCGAGGCAGATATCTGAGCAAACTCTCCTTCACACATGAAGAACCACGAGGACCTTTTGCCTCCATCAAGTTAGCAATAACATCGGCAATCCGACCAGAACCTTCCACCACAACACAGGGAATTTTACTCTTGATGGCCACATTGATAGACTAAGGAGCCAGAGAAAGAGAGGTGATCACTTGAAGGATGACTGTGTTATTAAAACCTACTATTCAGTAAGGAAGTCTAGAGACTGTAGATTTGACTTAGACAAGAAGAGGAAGCTGACATACAAAGCCTGTTTTTGTTACTACCAAGTGACATCTTATCAATGTCAACTATTTAAAACAGCACACAGAGGGATGTGAAGAGGGCTACAGAAACTGAGGGACAATAAAAAACATCTGTCAAATGTTTTATCTGATTAACAGATCTGGAAAATTGACAAGTGGAAATGGCATTCAGGGTACAATGCAACACTGCCTAGATACAGTCACTGCTACTTGATTGCTTGGCATCACTCAACTAACCCCATAGCTGAGTACAAGGGCTCTGGCTTTATTTACTGGAGACACAAGCAGTAGTCTTTTACAGAGAGATCAACTTATCCTAATAACATTGAACTCCAGTGTTAATGAATGTCTGCTAGTAGCTGCTTATGTGATTTTTCACACAACGATGTTATATACAGCTTATCAGCAAGGAAAAAAAATGTTGAAATAATGATGGAAAGACTATTAGCTCTCCTGTTAAAAAGACCAAAGGAGATATTTATTTCAATTGCACCACCAAGGATTGAGAATTCAGATGCCAGAATATAAGCTATATGCCATCAAATTACATACACACACACAAAAAGTCATCAAAACTGTGAGCATGTGTGCTCCTGTCAATCGGAAAGCAAGAGGCTTTTTCTTATCAATTGGATCAAAGTCATTTTCTTAAGAATTGTCCAGCTAAAGTACCTGTTTTACATCACAGTTTAAAGCAGACACTTGAAACTGCTAAAGCTGATTCCCATCATCAGTGAGCTAGATATAGAAGCAGAGAAAAGAGACATTCCTGGCCAACACTTTTAAGACCAAGACACAACAAGGACAGACAGACGTCCACACCATGGAACCTGATGTGTCCCTTTGGGCTGATGAGAGACTCAGCTTATTCCTTGAGAAAATGGCTTTGCCAACATATGAGCAAGAGGCAGACACAAATGCCTCCATGTACTAGTAGCACCAATAAATAGCTAAGAGACTGGCACTGACCCTTTGAACTCTAATCCAGTTGTTTTTTCAGAGGAATGTCTTGCTAGGAATTAGGCATTTAATTTAACAATGCTCCTATTCATTATGATTGATAACCAGCAAGTGTGTATTATTTATGTATCAATATTTAACAGTGAGTTTGAGATCTCTCCATAATAAACATGCAACCGTAAGGCTCTGCAAATAACTATGCTACATGGCATACAGAAGCATCTCCTTCAGCGATAGTCAAATTCTCTCTTGGAGGGGGAAGAGACAATCCAGGTTTTTAACACTGAGACAGACCTAGAATTCATCTCTTTTTCTCCCTTCCTTGACACTTAGACAATTTTTTCAATTAACTCTTTCTGCCTTCTCTGTTCTGTTCATCCTCTTCCTACCTGTTTTGTACTCCAAGATGGTGTCTGCTTCCTTTCTTTCTAAGTTTAGACAAGTCATAATCTTCAGAGCCTTTCTGTCTAGATTTAAACTGGGTGCAAACCACTGTAGCAATCACAAGTCAGTTCAAGCAACCTCTGTGCTGAAATATCTCAGTTGAGCTTCTCTGTAGCTTACTAGAAAACACTAAACTCCACTGAGCATGGGCAAGAAAAATTTTCCAAAACAAAGTTTAGGCAAATTTGTACAAAAAGCATCAAAAGCTACATGGCCAACTGGATTTTTGTGCTGGATTTGTTACAGAAGAACTGAGACAACTGAACTGTCCTAGCCAATAGTTTTCCAGGATGTCAGCCTAAAGTAGAAATTTTACACAGAAAATTTTAGCTGAAACAAATTCCCTAAGTTTAAATGAAATTGCAAGCAAGGTCTTTCTACAGCAAGAGCTAGTTTAATAATAGGACTGTCTACTTATCAAGTTGCTTGTGCCTTGCTCTAAAGTATTAGGGCAATGTCCTTGCTGTTGATACTGGAAATAAGTAAAAGGAATTAACTTACATTCAAAGTCTCTTTCCCTCCACCTTGGGCAAAACACACAACTGGAATCTTCCCACCATAATTCGATTCTGTAAAATGTGCCAAAAGAAAAGAAAAGAAAAAAAAAGGAAAAAAAGGAAAAAAAAGATTCAACCCATCAGTAGAGTTTGAACAACTAATATTTACTGAGTACAAAGAAAGAATTTCCATGCAGTTCATGCAAAAACCCAATAGTAGTATAGTGTTGATTTTGCCAGAATTATTACCAAATTTTCATGTTTTTAATGAAAACTCAGTTTTGTCTAACCTGGCTTCTGACATTCTTCTTCAATAGATGCTTTTTTTTTTTTTTTTTTTTTTTGTCCTAACAATCATAATTTTCACATGCTTCAAAGTCCCCAAAATGTGATTGTGTTGTATTTACCTACTGCTTTGACCACTTTGCGAACAGATGCAAGGTTCTTATCAGAAGTTTAAGATTCAGAACCTCTGACTTCACTTTTTCAATTGTCAGCTAAAAAGCTAAGAATCCCATAACTCTAGGAGTGAGCATTTAAGGGACATGCCTTAATGATTCTGGGTGCTTTGTCGTGACTTACAGCAAAAGCCAGCAAAAAAACCAACACCATTAAAAAAAAAAAAAGTCAAACACCAAAAATACCCTTTAACTAAGAATTTCCTGTCAAGGTTTTTGATTATTTTCCATTTTGGCAAATCAGGGAATGAAATAGAAATTATTTAGAAGCAGTTGCAGATGGAGCAATCAATCAGCCTCAGAATTGGGAAAATCCTAATTTCAGTTCCTTTGTAGTTATACTTCAGCTTCACTGGAGTTCAGAGTCAGGTGGGAATTATGTGGAAGCATCAGCTTCTAAGACACAGCCCATCAGGAAGGGAGAAAAGTGGCTGAAATGGACTATTTGCTGTGTCAGACAAAGGACTTTGGTCACATAAAGTAAGATTAGGGAAGAGATATTGGACTGAGGAGGGCTAGTTGTTCCTGGAAGTGCTCAAGATGCAATATAGTTTACACATCTTTTCAAGCTTAGCATCTAAGGAATGCTACAACTACTCTTGTGTTCCTAGAAAAATCACTGTGCATCAGCCTCAAAGTATGCAAAGACTAATGAGGTCTACAGTTTGATGCCCACACCCACCTGGGATAACACGCTCCGAAATATACTTTTCTAACTGAGTTCGTACTTTTGCCTCTGTTGTTGGATGCCCGTGGGTGCCATTATCAACCAGTAAGAGATGTGTGTGATTATTATCCAGGCAATAAAGGGGATCTCTTTTCAGGTCATCCATTATGTAGTGGGCCAAGTAGTATCCCTAGAAGTGCAAGCACAGAGTTTGACAGAGATCTAAGCATAGAAGATGAACAAGCCTTCAAAGACAAGCCAGTGACAGCTGAAGCCCTAGCCACCAACTATTCCTCACTACTTAAGAATCTTAGTTTCAAGGCAAAATCACAAAAGCAGAGGACAGTGAGAGAAAATCCATATAAATACTTGCAGAGGAATTTTTTCTTTACAATAGCAGCCTGATTTGCAATGGCACCCTTGGAACTTCAGTCAATGGAAGTTCCTTGCAACAGTTTAAGAGATCCTGTTAATGTATGCTTCCTTTCACTACCAGAAACATTAAATTTGTGTTAAACTTAGTTTCAACACTCTGAAGAATTATGCTTTTTTTTGGGTTAGAAGGGGCCTCTTGAGATCATTTAGTTCAACATTTAAGCTTCCTTAGAGCCCTCAGTGAACTAAGTTGCTTTTATTTATCTAGCACGATGAGTTTTAGATATTTTCTATAACATCTAGTGAACAAAAGAAAATGGTGTCTGACAGATAGGACAATAAAACCAATGAACAAGATTCATAACAGCAGCAGCAAGTACAGTGTGTCTTAGGTCATTGGAATCCCCACTACAGGCTACTGTGTAGGGATTTTATAGCGGCTAAAATAACTCTGGAAGTTATTCCTTAATGCTCTGCCAGACATTTAATTAGAGTATCTGAACTTCCACACAGACCGGCTAAGCCCACAACTGAAATCCTCCTCATCAGCTGCAACGTGTGTGACAAGTTTGAACACTTTGGTTTCCTCCTGTTCTGGAAAGACAACTTGATGTTTTGTCTCCTTGGTACACATGTCGAAGGAAAATGGCCCCAGATTGAATTGTTTAGGGCACAGCAAGTCAGTCTAAGTGCTTCTACACAACCATTGCACTGGAAAACTTTATTTTGAGGTCTGCTTTGCCACGTATGCAAGTAGAGCTTGATTGACCACACAACACATCACATCACATCAGTCAAATGGCTGACAGCATCAGTCTAGTACTGCTGAAAGCAACGATCAGTCAAGGAAATAATCTGCACAGTTGATGGCCAACACTCCTCTTTGTTTCCCCACCACCCCATACATGTTTCTTACGTCATTATCACCACTGCGAGTTAGACTTTCTCGGTTGGAAATCATGCCCCAGGCTGCTATGCCAATAGCCACCACGTTCTCCTCTGAGCTCCGACTCATGGTGTTGTCTCTGACCACTTCCCCGATGTACTTCATCAACCCGTAATGCGTGCCTCCTGTCAAAATCCAGGCCCCTGGAGACAACATCCAATAACCTGGGGGAATGTAGTGAAACACTCACTCCTCCTAATGTATCACTTTTAAGATACAACTACCCAATCCCCTCTCAAAATTTTACCTCAGAAGAGTAATTTATTCTTCAGTTAAATACAACAAATACATTACAGAACTTACCCCGTGTTATCACAGGCATTTGTTGGCTAGTACTGAAGCCTGTAACTTCCAAACTATTAGATCACATTTGCCTCAAGTGCATCAGTCAAGTAGAAACAAACTGAATGCTCTGCTTCCCTGCTGACCCTTTGAGCTGCTACCTCTCCAACAGTATTACACTGGAATAAAATAATCCAGATGTATGCAGGTCTTTACCTTTGGACTGGGCAATGCAGATCAGCTTGCTGAATATCTTGCGCATCCGTGGCTTGAGTGCAAAGTTCTTTGCACCCCCAGTAACAGAGATGACAAGGTTAGGGGTTTTCAGGTGCCAATGCTGGGTCAAGAGATCATAGATCGTTTCGGAGTCTGTGTCACATGACAGACGGATGTACTTGGATGAGAGAAAATCGGAGAAAAAATATAGCAAGAGATAAATAGTGACAGTGGGCAACTGACCAGGAAATGCATAATTGCATGTTATTCTCTAATGTACAGTGTTATTCCACCAGACAGTACACAAAAGGTGAAATAATGATGAAGAGAGTTTCTCCCTCTAAAAGATCTGCTCCAACAATCAGGCACCTAATCCAAGAAGGAAGGCAATAGCACTGGCCTTGGGATTCAGAGGAACTTTGGAAGGATGAAAATAGAATCACAGAATCTGGAAGGGACCTTGAAAGTTCATCTAGTCCAACCCCCCTGCCAGAGCAGAACCACCTAGAGTAGGTCACACAGGAACATATCCAGGTGGATTTTGAATGTTCCCAGAGAAGGAGACTCTACAATCCATCTGGGCAGCCTGTTCCAGTGCTCCCTCATCCTCACAATGAAGTAATTCTTCCTTGTATTTCTCTGGAACCTCTTATGTTCCAGGTTGCACTCATTGCCCCTTATCCTATCATTGGACATATCACTAAGCCTGGCTCCATCCTCCTGACACCTAATCTTTACACATTTGTAAACATCAATCACTTCTCAGTCTCCTCCTCTCCAAGCCTGAGAGGCTCAGCTCCCTCAGTCTTTCATCAGAAGGGAGATGCTCACTGTCCATCTTGAACTGAGGGGCCCACTGTGGAAGTTTTTGGTATAACAATTTTTAACTGTAACAATACTATTTATAGCTTAGCTTATAGATTAGTGGTATCAATGTTATAAGTGAACTAATAATAATTACAGTTAAATTTTGATTACACTGTTAAAGCCTTGATGTAATGAAATATTCCAGGTTCCATGTGTATGATGTCCTTATCATAATGTGTGCCCATAACAGCATTTTAACATATAACTTATAACTTTATCAAATACGTGGTAAATCTTAAACACTGCATGAGGATGGTAAAAAGCATACTAGATAGATAATGTGGCTTCAGATGGACCTATTACATCTCCATGTATATAAAAGTTGCTCTAGCTTTCTCCAGCTTTCGTCACTGTGGGTGGTTTAGTGGGATGGACTTCTGGAAGAGAGACATGGCTAAACAGCCCATACCAAGGGATGAAAAGGATGGGGCATTTTGTGTCTGTTGTCCAATATTTGCAGGAGAGCAAAGCCAAGAAAGATTTGAGGAAGTCATATCCACATCTTGAGAGACATTTAATTTGAACAAAATAACATATTGATCTCTTCCAGGACAGGTTCCCAGGAACAGATATTGCACCTGACTTAGAACAGCACATCACAGAGGAAGTCTAGCAGGCTCCAGCAAACACAGAAGAGAGACAGACGACTCCCACAGCCTCTGCTCTCAGAAGCATCAGTTTTGGAAGCACTGGGTGTTTTTCAGGAGAGTACCTTAGAGGAAAGGGGAAGTTTACCAGAAAAATTAACGGCTCTACGTAGCCAGTAAGTCATTTACACTGCAATTTTTTTTAACTTTGTATTTAGAAGGCATTTCTCCTAAATCCTGCCAATACAGAAAATGCTTTGTGTGACTTTCTTCCATCAATAGTTAAGATTTCCAGTTGAACGACTTCTTTTCAGACCAAGGATCACATAAAAGATGTTGAAGCTGAATCTCCCATACAGCTTATCTGATTCTCTCGTTCATCATCATGGTGTATAATTGCAAACACACAGACAGGTTTAAATCAATGCACACATCTGGTACTTGTCACATCGAGTCAGGGCTTTATTCGAGCGCATGAGCGGCTCGGGTCAGCCACTTTCTTTCTCCGAGGTGCAACAGTGCCATCTCCTGGTGTACCTGGCTAGTGCACCCAACCACCGTGGAGCCAAGCCTCAAGCAGAGGCCGTGCTAGCTGCTTCAGTGACTGAACCCAAAGACATACATTTTAAAAAGTATTTTTTTAGATTATTGGATATTAAAACGTTAAAACGAGAAAACGCAATGTTCTTGGATGAACTAAGAATCTAATATGAATCTAGGATGATCTAAGAATCTAAGCAACAGTGCAGAAAAAAAGAACATGCAAGCAGGACTTGCAAAGCGTAGAGATTGTATTAGTCAATTTGTAACCAGATGAAAGATCATAAGAGATAGATTAAAAGACCATATCCTAGGAAAAGGTATTTGTACTTAGAACTAATACTAAAATGGTATTGATTGAAATAAATATGGACTCAAGACAGACATGTCATTCTCTTAAAGGATGTTGTGGAATAGTAATAGATTTCTCTTCCTGGGATGTAGAGATCATCATCAACAACTTGATGGTGTAGGTTCAGTCACTCTAAGGACTGTATTTGGACCATCATCAATTCCTTGATAAAGTGGACCTGGTTACATTACATGTAAGGCTTGTTAAAGAGTATTTTATTGAAGAAGGATGAGTGACTGATAAAGATGGAATCCTGTGCCTCCTCAGGTGCTAGAGGACTGATGTAATGTCCTTAATGGTGTTAGATTCACCAAATAGAATAATAATATGTGTTATACAAAATTTTGTACAAATACTGCATGGGATGTGCTGAGAAATGCCACATGGGGTGTGCTGTTCTCCCTAGCACCTGTATATTGACTCCATGTGTAGGCTGGCTAATTGCACACTGGACACGAATCTTCATTTAGGACAACATGTTCACCCAGAAGTTTTTAGGACTCAATATCTGTCCTAGAAAGTGCAATGTGAGGTATTAAACTTCCCATATCTCACTGACAGTAGTCAGTAATTCTTAAGTAAGCGTGGGTTTGAAATTCTTCCCACCACATATGAAATCAAGGGGAAATACTTTGCAATGTAAAGACTTACAGGTACTTTGCAGCACAGGAAATGACAATATTCTGCGTAGAATAGAGAGATACTACACACAGAATCTTGAGGATTGGAAGGGACCTTGAAAGATCATCTGGTCCAACCCCACCCTGCCAGGGAAAGACCACCTAGAGTTACTCACACATGAATTTGTCCAGGTGGTTTTCGAATATCCCCAGAGAAGAAGACTTAACAACCCACCTGGGCAAACTGTTCCAGTACTCTGTCACCCTAAGAGTGAGGGTGACCCTTTTATTTCTTTGGAATCTCTTATGTTCTAGTTTATACCCATTTCCTCTTGTACTATCGTTAGACATCATTGAGAAGAGCCTGGCTTCATCCTCCTGACACCCACCCTTTACATATTTGTAAACATTCATGATGTTACCCCTCAGTCTCCTCCAAGAGCCTTAGCCCCCTCAGCCTTTCATCAGGAGGGAGATGCTCCACTCAGTGATTTTGGTGGCCCTGCACTGAATTCTCTCCAGTAGCTCTCTGTCCTTCATGAACTGAGGTGCCCAAAACTGGACACAATATATTCCAGATAAGATCTCACAAAGGCAGAGAAGAAGAGAAGGAAATCCTCTCTCGATCTACTAACCACAGCCTAATCACATAGCAGGATGCCATTGGCCTTCTTAGCCATGAGGGTCCTGCTGTCCACCAAGATCCCCATGTCCCTTTCCTCTACACTACTCTCTAAAAGTTCGTTCCCCAACCTGTACTGGTACATGGGGTTATTCTTTCCCATGTGCAAGTCTACACTGGCTCTTGTTGAACTTCATTAGATTTCTCCCCACCCAACTCTCCAACCTGTCCAGGTCTCTTTGGATGACAGCACAATCTTCGAGTATGCGTATCTCTCCAGCCAAAATGCTGAAGTGATGGATTAGGAGACTTAAAAGGAGCATTTGAAACAAAGTATGCTCTGAAATATGTACAGTGTGACCTCAACAGTCCTCATGAAGCAACTACGGAAAGAATATACCTGATAAGTCAGGCACCATGGGAATGAGAGTGATGACAAGGTAGACTATTCCAACGAAGCACCTGCAAGCCATAAAATATCCAAGAACAATGCTGGGAGCAACTGCTAAGCTGCTGCCTGTTCTGAAACCCTGTACCATTCTGTTCCAGAAAAACAGATGACCAATAGCTTAGGTCAGTTAATTGGCCAAGTGATTTTGAAATGTATATGAATAACTTGTGTAATACGTGTAAGGTAAAATAAGGTAACCGATCTATAAGGGGGACGTAATGTGGGATGTTAACAAGTCAAGATTATAAATTGAGGTAAAACACAACTTTAATGATCAGTAATAAGTGGCCTCTATATGCATAGCAGAGAAAAAGAAAGGAAGATTGGGTATAAATATCTGTTAATTTTGATGTTTCATTGGACATTCTTTAGGAATGATCCCAGTACCTAGTGTGCATCATTTTGTCCCTGGTGCACATTGTCAAATAAAGAATGGCTCTGCTTCTCTTTGTCTTGATAAGTTTTCTTCCCAACATTTTTGCAAGTTTCAGTAATGTAGTATGAAGCTAAAATTTGCATATCAAGAAATACATTCATTACTTGAGTCTGTTTAAGTGTGATTCAAAACCTTCACTCTCATTTCCCACCAAAATGCCTCATTTCTGCTACTTCATGCAAAACAAACCTCAATTAATTTACATGCTATGTTCTAATTTTCCTCATTTATTTCAACTGTCTCAAGCAAGCTGCACTGGTGGTGTTATAAAAAGTATACACTCAAAATTATTTCATCAAATAGTTATTTTTAAGTAAATTTATAAGTTAGCATAACTAAGCAAAACTAGGCCTCCTTGGTGAAGCTGCTTGCAAAGAGAAGAACATGCATGAAAAATCAGACACAATGGGGATGAGAGTGATAACAATGTTGGTTGCATCTGTAAGTCATAAAACATCCAAGATCAATGTTGGGAATGATTGCTATAGCAGAAGAGTTAGTTATTTTAACCATTAANGTCCCTGGTGCACATTGTCAAATAAAGAATGGCTCTGCTTCTCTTTGTCTTGATAAGTTTTCTTCCCAACATTTTTGCAAGTTTCAGTAATGTAGTATGAAGCTAAAATTTGCATATCAAGAAATACATTCATTACTTGAGTCTGTTTAAGTGTGATTCAAAACCTTCACTCTCATTTCCCACCAAAATGCCTCATTTCTGCTACTTCATGCAAAACAAACCTCAATTAATTTACATGCTATGTTCTAATTTTCCTCATTTATTTCAACTGTCTCAAGCAAGCTGCACTGGTGGTGTTATAAAAAGTATACACTCAAAATTATTTCATCAAATAGTTATTTTTAAGTAAATTTATAAGTTAGCATAACTAAGCAAAACTAGGCCTCCTTGGTGAAGCTGCTTGCAAAGAGAAGAACATGCATGAAAAATCAGACACAATGGGGATGAGAGTGATAACAATGTTGGTTGCATCTGTAAGTCATAAAACATCCAAGATCAATGTTGGGAATGATTGCTATAGCAGAAGAGTTAGTTATTTTAACCATTAAGCTGTTCATTGTTCTGAAACCCCCTAACATTTTCTCCAGAGCATCAGATAATTAGTACCATTCTGGTCCAGAATACCAAAAAAACCAATAATTTAAATCAGTTGTGCAAGTTAAAATATAAATAAAATATATTTTTAAATATATATGAATGTGTATAACTTGTGTAATAAGGGATCAACCAATAAAAGTGATGCAATGTGTAAAAGTAACAAATAACCAATCAAGATAAAGGACAAATTTAATGAACAAGGATAAGAGGGATTGATATGCATAGTGAAAAAGAACAAAATAATATTGAGTATAAATATGTTAATTTTTATGTCTTGTTGGACATTATTTGGGAATGATTCCATGTCCCTGGGGCACACTGTCATTAAAGGATATCTCTGCTGTCCTGATACTACTGAATTTTTGTCTGTTGTTTCCTAAGATTGTTTCTGTTTCTCAAAGCCTTATGACTCTGTCAGACAAAGCATTGTCGAGAAACAGAATACCCAAGATAAGACCTGCAGATGGTCAAGATGTAAGTTAACTGAGTTTAGCAGAGCATCACCAAAGAAGAGATAACAAATAATTACAGCAAATCAGTAATACACATGCATTAAGAGCAGCCAGTAAGAAAAGTTCTTCTAGAAGAGAAGTGATAAAGGATATTATTTCTTGGAATAGGTGTGTTTATGGTAAATAATTCCATGAGAGGGTTTGGACATTCATGTTTTAAAGTATAAAATGAGTGTACTTTTGTCATGTGGCATGCACAGGAAAGGAACACTGTACATCCACAGACTGCAATGATCTGTATATTAAACAACTAGGGAAGACGACAATATAGGTCAGCAAGCTCTATAGGTAGGTGCTAGATGACACACTTGTGGAGTAATTGCTGAAATGGCTTGGAAATAATGTGTAAATTAAACATATTAAAGATACAGCATTGTTTACACTCTTAGGAAATGGTCCTTATGGCTTGCTGACATTGAAAAATGATCCCAGACAAGAGTGTAGCCGGTATGTGAAGAATCCATAACACAGCAATCCCCTGCAAAATACGACGGAGTGTGGAGCAGAGTGGAGGCTCTGCGGTCAGACTCTGTGATGATACATAGGAATAAGATGGTCATTTAGAAGTGCTAAGCAGCACATTTGGTACCCTGAGGCAGTAGTCTGTCAACTCCTGACAAAAAGTTGTATTTTGTGTGAACTTTGCTCATATGTTGTTATTGTAATACCAAAACACACCTCCATCTCAAAGGCTACTCGCCTCCAAGGTGTGGCCACTCCTCCTTGAGTCAGCGCCCTGAATTTTGCTTAAACTATATTTTGTAAACTTTAAAATGCAAGTTGAAAAAATTTTACACCAATTATAATAAATGTGTCTATGACTAGAGTCACTCAAACTCTATCTTGAAGGTGGAAAAAAAGTATAAAAATGGCTAAAGAAAGGGATTCTATGTGGGAAGATATTATTGCGAAAAAGTTAAGGGAAGCTCCATTGCAAACTGCCTCTGACTCCTGAGATCAGTTGATGGACTGAGCCTTTATTCTGCCCCCTTAGGTGAGACTTAGACAGTGTTTCTTCAGGAAACTTAGAAATTTCATAGCCAGACTGTCTATAACTTTGTTGCACATTTATACTTAACAAAACTTTTCTTTCCACAGGCTTTTTTGCAGACAGTCACCATCACCAGTGATCCATAAGAATCTGTAAATCTGTTGCATGAATAAAATGGCACTGTTAGTGTGGCCATGCTAGTTCATGAGCATGGCTAAACTAACAGTGCATCCCACCAGAAGAGTAACCAGAATTGTGACAATTTATAGAAGGTGAACGTGACTGGACTGATAGTGACTAATTGGGCATCACTAACTAGTTAGGTACCTAGTTATACCTAACCTGCCACCTTGGTGAGGAGAGTTAGAATGCAAGTGGGTTTATTTTCTGCCAAACCACACTGTCCTTTTTAATGCAACAACACTGTACAACTCTAACTCCATTACAAAACATGAGTAATGATTATATGGAACAGAAAGCAGGCACATACAACTTCTGCATTGAAGGGTACAGATCCTCCAGAGAAAGGTCTTACATTCCTACAGATGTCAAAAGCCTATGGTTATCATCTCATGGAGTCTGCTGTACCTTCAAAGACAAAGCACATTACACATGCTCCTCTCCCAAGACCTGCACTGTTGCACACCCCTCACACAAATTTCTTTCTATTAACCCACACTGCAAGGGTGTAGTGTTCCAAAAAGCAGCCTTGTCTTACCATTAAAGTCAGATGGCCAGGAACAAAGCATCTTTAGCAGAAGCCTGGTCATTCAGGCACATCAGCTTATTATATGTGGTTTATCACTGAAGATGAGTATATAAGGTACTAAGTTGCTTCTCAACACCATGATATTTCTGTATTGACAGGCACCATAAAATGGCCACTGCAGCTGGACACTGGTATAGTCAGGGTACAGAGTTCCAGCGAGAGACATTACAGATCTAGTTTAAATTTATTTCTTCCTTGTCCAGGACATTCAGAATTTTTTTACAGGTCAATTAAAAAAAAAGCTAGTTACATGAAAAAAAGAATAAGAGTAATAGAGCATCACGCTTGTTCACCCATTCTTCTGCCATACATCTAAAAAGATAACCTCTTTCCACTCACAGCATCAGCCTATGAAATAACAAACACAGAAGTAATTATTTTGCATTACTTCTTTACAAGGCTTAAGAAAACAACTTGCTTCCTTTATAACCTAAGTCCTTCCATTCCCATTAGAATAAAACCAACTTTAGCTTCACCTTTCCTCTTTTCAAGGGCTTCTGTAGCGTTGGGTTCAGGACTCTGAATACAGTACAGTCAGCAGGGCCCCAACGTATATCCTTAATATAATCACATACCTTTCCTTTTTTTCCCAAGTTTTCAAACTGAATGTCCCCAAAGGCATCAGTAGGAAGTTCCTTAGTGTGATTCTTGTAGTTCCATTTTTCATTGGTATTAATCTGAGTGCCCTCTATGTGTTGATTTTCAGGGTATCCACATTTACATAAGTTACCCCTGAAAGGAAAGAACAGACACAAAACCCCAGAGTTATCAACCTGATATGTTCATTAACAAGATACCGAGAGTTTTCACAGCTGATACCAACTTCAAACTTCTCCACTAGAAAATTTCTAAGAAATGTTATTCTGAAACAACCCTGAAGCTCGTAGAATATTGAGTGCTAACAGCAGCAGTCACATCAAGCAACGTTGTGCCAACACAACTGAACAAGCCAAGCAGAAGATGGAGCTACAGAACCTTTGGTGCATGGGACTCTACTTGCTTTGCTATATGACAAATTAACAGCTAAGAGGAACCAACCCTCAGCTGAGATCAGCATCTAATCATGCTTCCCCTCCCCCAGGAACTTGCCTCTAGATAGCACTGGGCAATGGACTGGAGTACATCTCAGGAATCAGTATGTGCTGAGATGAGCTGACACATTCGGATAGGCCTTACCTGTTTAACCTCTTTCATTATCACAGACCAAGATAGGCCACCAGCAGCTTCATTTGAAACCCTACAATCTGTGCATAGAAAAAGAACCAGACTCCACCAGAAGTGACCTCATTTGCTGCTAACCTGATGTGTACAATTGGCTTTTTTGGTCTTTTGATGCTCTAAAATATGATGAGTTCATTAGGATGATTACTAAGTGTAATTTTTTTCCATGCGAACCCAGCACCTAACTGGTGTATAAGTAAGCCCAAGACATATTCACATCAATAGGAAATGGCCATCTGTCCTCTGAGCAGATTTTGCGGACAGTTTGCTGTGTTCCTAGCACATTTCCATCACCAAGAGGGGCAATGTTATTACAGCATTATGCAAATAGGCAATAGAATTTAAAAAAAAAAAATACATCAATCCAAAAGGATTAAGATGAGAATGTAAATTTATGTGGTGACAGTGACCTTTACAGTTAGCTGGCAGACTAAGAGACTGAGTAACACCCTCCTGTGAAGATTGCTGTAAAGGTAAGTCACAGTGTGTCTTTCTGAAGGAGAGAAAACTTACAGTGTATCTTCTACTGTAACTTGTAAATGAAACCAATTTACCTTAAAAATACACAGACAAAAATATGTCTTGCAATCCTCTCCCAGTGGGCTTTTAGGAAGAAAAGCTGATAAGAATGAGCTCTCATCCTTTGTTGGTCCTTGGCCAGACAAACCATTTTAGATGGCAGAAAAGGATTCTAAGGAAGAGTTTCAGAAATTAGACTAATTTTCCTCCCTCTCTCTCCAAGGAGAATCTCTGAGCTTCAGAAGCAGAAAAAGGGTTCCTGAGAGCTCCCAGAGTTCTGTATTAAGACTTCTGCATTTGCAGTAGTTTCATCACTTTTCTCCTGAGACTATTAAACAAACCAAAACAAAATCAAACCCAAAAGGAACGTTATGGTGTTATTTGTGCCTGAAAATGGAGCAAGGGTAATATCTTGTCTTAAGAAAACATCAGCCTGAGCAAAACTTAGTGACTATCTCTGCTAGGCTTGTACATGGAATTTGTGATTTGGGTATAAAAGGAACATTTAAATTATACCAACATTTGATACAGAGATACTTTGTTATACATCAGTGCCATTGCTGGTACTACATCCCAACAAGAACCTCTATGTTGCTGCAATTATATATCAAATAGGGAATGTGATGTTGAAGCATTTTAACAGAGCTGCTGGAAGGCTTGCTGACAAAATCAGCATGAAGGGCAGGCCCCTAGTTTTGCATCAAGTTACTGTGGAGTATCTCAAACTGATATATTTCCAGGTTTTACAGAAACTCCAGGCAATCAAGAGCAGTGGTTTCTAAAGTGAGGAGACACACTATATAAAGTGAAAAAAAGTGTCCATTTTATCTTTATCTCATCCTTTTTAAATTGCTTTATTGTTTCTTTTTATAACACACATAATACTGTTAGAGTTGGGGACAGGAAGGGGAAGAAATAGACAAGAATATCTGACCAAATAAAGTGATAGCAACTGAGCTTTGTAGAGGTAGCAAAGCAGTTTAATAGGCATCTGAGCTTTGCAGAACCATACAATGGGGTGAAGTGGCATAGCAGGACCTGTCAATCACAGAGAGATTCACAAAGCAACACAATGTGGTAAAGTGGTTTGAAGGCCTAATCACCAAGAGGGTCTAGGTGAGAAAACATAGCAAGAAGGAAGATTCTTTTGACCTATGTGTGTTCTTCAAATTGAGCTTAGTACGAATGCTTAATAGGTTCATGCATATTAACTTCTCTGCTCTGGGCAGCATAAAGTTGGATTCAATGAGACCTACAATATATGACGTGAGGGGTGAACATATTAGAGCAAACATGTAGTAGACAGATCAGGAGGTCTGTACCTTTCAGTACCTCAGCCAATGGGGAAAGGAAGAAGGTCACAATTTCAGGGAAATCAGGGTAAAAGGAGGCTGCACCCTCCAGCAGGCTGAGATACCCCCACAGGGACATAACCTAGGGGACTCTCTCTTTATTTGAACAAAGTAAACTTTTACAGGACTCTCTGTCTCTGTTGTGAACACGGATCTCTGGAGGCAAGATTTTTCTGTACAGGGAATGGGGTATGCAATCAAAATAATTTGGAGAGCACTGGTCTAGAGCTGAGAGAAGCACTTCAGAGTGACTGTCCAATCATCAGACTTACAGCTTTTTGGCCACAAATGCAGAATATCCCAGGTACATGCAAATGAGCCAAATCACCAGTGACAAGCAAAGCAGCTGAATGAGCAAGACCGAGGTGAGGTTACTGTGTTTTATTTAGACACTTAAAAAAAGAACCGCAAGAGTTTGCTCCCCACCCAACTTGTGTCATATGGCTTAGCAGACAGAAATACCCTCAGTTCCCAGCCCTCCTGCCCATAAAACAAGAGAAAAATATCTTCTTACATTGACTTGGTATCCTTTGTAAAAAAGACACATTCTCTCTTCTTAAAGTTTTCTTGAATGAAGTTGACCAAATCCTTGAAAATAATTTTTTAAAGTTTACTTCTAATAACTCATAAAACTGGAAATACCTCAGTAACAGCATAGTCAGTTAAAATACAAATTTCTAAGTCTCCATTCTCAAAGTGTATGGTGGGGAACAAGTAGAAAGTACTGTTGGGAGCTGACAGGACATAAAACACTCCCCCCCTCCCAAAAAAAAAAAAAAGCACAAATCTGTATTCCAAAAAACTTGTGATAGTGAGACTTTTATATATCTATTAAGAACAATAAATATGAAAGAGGCAAAAGGTATGTCTTTTCCCCAAGAAAAAAGTTTTTTGCCCTATTTGATTCTGAGACAACAGTTTAATTTCAGCTTTTAATCCAAGGTGCATGTAGAATATGTCTTACTTGATTTCAGTGGCATACTACAGGCAGATGTAGACTAAAGGGCATTTCTATTTTTCTTTTTGAATGCATTGCCGTATTTCCAACTGGGAGGGCTGGTTGATTCAGTAGCAAGCTGTGCTGCCATTCAGCTTTTCACATAGAATCACAGTATCTCAAGGGCTGGAAGAGACCTCAAAAGATCATCTAGCCCAATCCCCCTGCCAGAGCAGGACCATATAGAGTAGGTCACACAGGAACTCGTCCAGGTGGGTTTTGATTGCCCCCAGAGAAGGAGACTCCACAACATTCCAGTGTTCCAACACCCTCACAATGATGAAGTTCTTCCTTGTATTTCCATTGTCCCTTGTCCTATCATTGGACATAACTGAGAAGAGAATAGCCTGTCTTCATCCTCCTGACACCCACCTTTTTACATATTTGTAAGTATTAATGAGGTCGCCCCTCAGTCTCCTCTTCTCCAAGCTAAAGAGACCCAACTCCCTCAGCCTTTCACCAGAAAGGAGATGCTCTCTAAGAGTCATTCTCCAGTCTGCACTGCTACAAGACTCTACACTTGCCCTTGTTGAATTTCATTAGATTTCTCCCCACCCAACTCTCCAGCCTGTCCAGGTCTTGTTGAATTCCAGCACAGCCTTCTGGTGTGTCAGCCACTCCCCTCAGTTTAGTATCATCAGCAAACTTGCTGGCAGTTCTCTCATCAAGATCTTCAGAGAACATGTTAAATAGTAGCGGTTGCAGCACTGACCCCTGAGATCTCAGCCAGCTTGAGAGTTGGGCAGAAAGGAATCTCATGAGGTTCAAGGACAAATGCAATGTCCTGCACCTGGTTAGAAACAACCCCATGGACCAGTACAGGCTGGGGGTGACCTGCTGGAGAGCAGCTCTTTGGAGAGGGATGTGCGAGTTCTGGTTGACAGCAAACTAAACATGAGCCAGCAATGTGGCCTCATGGCCAAGAAGGCCAATGGCATCCTGGGCATCAAGAAAAGTGAGTCCAATGGGTTGAGGGAGGTTCCCCTTCCCCTCTACTCTGCCCTGGTGAGGCCTCATCTGGAGTCCCGTGTCCAATGTTCGGCTCCCCAGCTCAAAAGAGACAGGGAAGTTCTGGACAGAGTCCATTGCAGGGCTACCAGGATGGTCAGGGGACTGGAGCATCTTGCTTATGAGGAAAGACTGCAGAAATTAGGGCTGTTTAGAGAAGAGGACACTGCAGGGAGATGTTATTAATATTTACAAATATGTAAATGGTGGACGTCAGGAGGTTAGGGCATCAGACTTTTGTCTGTTGTATCTAGTGACAGGACAAGGGGTAATGGAAAAAAGCTGGAACACAGGAAGTTTCATTTTAATGTAAGGAAAAGCTGTTTCACTGTGAGGATGATGGAGCACTGGAACAGGCTGCCCAGATGAGTTGCTGTATCTCCTTCTGTGGAGGTTTTGAAAACCCGCCTGGACACATTCCTATGTGACCTGATCTAGGTAGACCTGCTTTAGCAAGGGGCGTGGACTAGGTGACCTCTAAAGGTCCCTTCCAACCCCTACCATTCTATCATTCTATGATTCTGTGAAATGATCCAGATAGCGCTTTAAAGACTACAGCAATCACTGTCTTCCCAAGAAAAGAAATAAAGACATTTATGCCATTCTATGATTCTATGTCTTCTTGGGTAGAGGTTATTTTAATTCAGCATTAAAAGACCCCAGCTGGAAATCTGAACAACTTAAAGTCCTGCTTTTTATGAGCTCTGTGGAATGCTGAGTCTCTCCACATACTTTATCTATTGATACAAATGTGTAAATTCCACAAGCAGTGGGAAGCTTTCAAGCTTGGGAAATGAAAATCCATTCCTAATCTGCCTCTGCAAAGTAGAAAAAAAAATCTCACTTGCTAATAAAAGTTTTGAAGTATAGGGCTTTTTTTAAGCACAGATTGGATTTGCAAGACAAGATTTATCTTGGTATGAAAGAGAATTCATACAGCAATAGTTTAAGTTACCATTTTGACAGTATGTTTATAGTTATATAGCAGTGAAGAAGACATTACAATAGAAAAGCATAAAAAGTGCAATACCCAAAACACAGGAAAACACAATGATGCAACAATAAAAAAAAAAACCAAACCAATGGAGAATCAGTTGCTGAAGACCTATATGCTACACATTAGATCTCTTGCAAGCCCATCAGAAGCAAGAAATCTGCCATACTGTTACTGAGATCAGCTAATCATTGAGGCTTGAAAGGGATGTTTAACATAATCATATGCTGTCTGCTTTTGCCCAAAGAAGTAGAAGAAGTAGGGTTCTTCTTCAGAGATAGAGGATTTGTCTTTAACTGAAATACAGAAAAGGATTTACAACCAAAAGTGACTAAGAATGTACAGTGAAGAGTTACAGGGATCAAAAGGAACATAATGCATCCTTAAACTTTAACCATGTCAGCAAAGCACAGCTACTGTTTGAAGGATCATGGAGTAAGAAAACTGCTCCAAAAAGGAAAACTTGATAAATCAATCATCCTTCTCCTGACGTGACCTAATTCATAACCACCGTGGCTCACTCCTAAGACAGCACCCAATGTTACCAAGGATGTACCAGATACTCACAGCATCACTGCAAGACACATCTATGCTGCGAGACATGCTGGAATAGAGGAGTCTGGAACTCTCAAAATTGCCATTTCTTCGATGCCGCATGGTGCCCATGTAAAGCTGAAAAAACATGGCAAAGGAGGAAATGAAGAATCAATGGTCATTTCTTTCACTAGATAAAAACTAGTAAGGACATTTAGTGCCCTAGGAAGGCAAAGGAGTTATTTGAATCTACTGTAAAGAATTAGAAAGTGTATTGATTCCTAAAATGTGAAACTAACATTCAGAAAAAATATTTTCTCTTATTTTATACCACAAAGAGACTTTCCTCTTTGTTTCCCCACTTCAAGCCAACCTTAACTCTCTTTCCCCTCCTATCTGATGGACATGCTCAGCAACCATATACTTGTGCTATTCAGCATTCATACACAGTGAGCAGTTCTAATCTAACGTATTTGAAAATTAAAGGGAACGCTAAGAAGAAACGTTTTAATCACAGAGAAAACAAACAGCAGTTTAAGAAGAATTTTGGCTGGCAGTATGTTAGAGCCTTAGAGATAGGATGTGAAAACCACTGCTTCAGGTCTCTGTCTACTCCTGTAACAACAACAGTCAATACGTGCTATTGGAAAAGTAAGTAGCTTTAAAGTTTATTGGATTCAAAAGTTAACAAGTCACACTTGGAATCAAATTAACTTTAGTTGTCCTCTAGAATGGATACCTGTACCGATCTCCCTGTCTTTGAAGAAGCTTCACTTACTTTGCATCAGAGAATAGAACCAATTTTGTTTATGCTGACAGCAAATATTTAAATTCCTTTTATGTTACTTTGCAAAATAACACTGGAAAAGATCTTTTCCTAAAAGGATGGTTAGCACACAGCTACTATGGGGAGCTCAAATTCCACTTTTCCTTCCAGCACTATTTTGTTTCCCGCTTTTCCCTCTCACTATGTACACTGGGCCTGCTTCTTGGGTAATAGTGCTGCTGTATGGCAAAAAGAATCTCTTGCAGACAGGAACACACATTCTTAAACACTGGTGAAGTGTGCTTGTGTAAATTTCTGAGATCTAAAAACTGTCAAGTATAAAATAATTTACTGGGATATTATATATATATATACTGGGAAACAATTTACAACAAGTTAGGAACAGTACAGTCAGTGTGAAGCTGTAGTCATGAATAGAAGGATGGACCTTGATATGTGCAATTTCCAAAACAGGAAAGAAATGGCAAGTTTCCACAGTAAGATGTATATTTATACTTCACAGTCATTTTAAAAATACATTGAAAACATTTCATGTTGTGGGGTAGCATGATTTTTCTCAGTGGTGTTCTCTGTGCATGGTAGAAATCCACAGCTACTTCTCCTAAATTCTTCAGCATGCCTGAGATCTCCATCATTGAATTTATCACTGTTAAATGATGGAAGAGCACAGAAAATATCTTCTCCCCTCTTCCCACCTTCTGCATCCAATAGCAAGTATTTAAACCTAAGATGAGGAAAAAAAGCTTGAAACTGTATTTGTTGTGGCTAGATCACCAAGCTCAAAGATTGCTGGTGAATGGAGTTAAATCTAGTTGGTGGCTGGTCACTAATGTTGTTCCCCAGAGCTCAGTGTTTGGGCCACTTTTAACATCTTTATCAATGACCTGAACAAGAGGATTCAGTGAACCCTCACAAAGTTTGCAGATGACAGCAGGATTTGCATAGGCTGGATTGACAGGACAATTGTTTGAGATTCAACAAAGTCAGGTGCTGTGTCCCACCTACAAGGACCTCAGGCAATACAACAGGCTTAGAGAAGAATGACTGGAAAGCTGCCCTGAGGGAAAGGACCTGAGGGTGTTGGTCTACAGCCAGCTGAATGTGCACAGGTGGCCAAAAAGGCCAATGGCATCCTGGCTTGGGTCAGAAATAGTGTGATCAGATTGTCATCCCTGTACTCAGTGCTGGTAAGGCTGCAGCTTGAATACTGTGTTCAGTGTTAGGCTCCTCACTTCAAGAAGGTGCTGGAGCAGGTCCAGAGATGGGGAATGAATCTTGTGAAGGGTCTGGAACACAAGTCTAATAAGGAGCATCTGAAGAAACTGGGATTGTTTAGCCTGGAGAAAGGGAGGCTGAGAGGAGACATGATCACTCTCTACAATTACTTGACAAGAGGTTGTAGCCAGGGGAATATCAGTCTCTTCTTTCAAGTAACAAATGACAGGACAAGAGGAAATGGCCTCAAGTCTTGCCAGGGAAGGTTTTGACTGAGTACTAGAAGGAATTTAGTCATTGAAAATGTTGTCAAGCACTAAAGCATAAAGGATTCAAAAGACATGTAGTGGTGGACATAACATTGTTAGGTTTATAATTGGACTCATTTTGAAGTCCTTTTCTAACCTAAACAAGTCTGTGATTGCATGATCACACAGTGCAGTCCTCACATTTTTAAGCTGTTGAAGTCTCATTTATTCTGCACTGATCTAGTGTTGTATGAAAGCAGGATGCCTAAATAGGTACCTGCACTCAGGTTTTCATTTGTCCACTTAGAACCAGCACCTGTGTAAAGCCAGTGTTGATCAAAAGCTTGGAGGAACAAAAGAGAGTTAAGTGAACACAATGCTGTCTCTCAAAGAACAGCCAAGAGCACAGTGTTTCAAACACAGCTGGCATTATTGTTCCCCAGAGAGAAAATCTTGGAAGAAAAGAAGGCTCTGGAAAAAATAAAACCAGAAAAAAACAGTTAAAATCTTAGGCTTCCCAAGACAGTACTGAGCTAGTTTGCATGTCAGATGAGAATCATGCAATACTGCAATTAAGACACAAACCTGAAAACCTGGTACATGATCTGGCCTTTGCTTAAATGTCACGTGGACTGCACAGGCAGTTTAGCTTCTAAGCAATATATCACCTTCCACAGACCTCTATCGTGAGTATTTGGGAATCCCATCCTAGAGGGATAACAAAAAAACCCCCTTCCTTCCCTTTGAAACTCAACAGTGTGTAATGTCTTCACCTCTCCTCATTTCCCATCACATCGTGTGCCTCAAATTTCAACTTTCAAAATACTTATCAAAATGTAAGTTCTTAAAACATGTGTCATTGAGAGCTATGCTTGTGCCAGCCTAAACCTTCCACAGGGAAACTCTTTTCAACAGCAGATAAATTTTGCATGCTTGCTGCAGAAAAAAATAGAGCTCCTGCTTTGAAGTTCATAATCTCTTTTGTGTTAATAGCTCTAGGACTTCCCATCTTCAGAGCAAGGATAAAAGTCTGGCAAGCTTTACATCAGATTCAGGAGGAGACTTCATAGCAAACTTAATGAAAGAGCTCCTAACAACAAAACACTAGAGCAAACTGATCTCCAAAGAGGTCACTGGTCTGGTCATGCCCCGCTTCAGATCTCCAGATTAGATTTGCCCAGGAATAGCAAGGGTCTGTAGAAGAAGAGAGCATCTGTTCCTTTAAGAGTATCTACTCAAGAACCTTACCAATGCAAAAAGAGGCAAGAAAAGGAAGAAGCCGTAAACAACATACAGGGAGGTAAACCTGACTGACAGACAATAAGGAAATGATGGGATCCCTAAACCTGCTCAATCTCACTAATTGGTAAGGGTATGTGGACTACAGGAACGTTTATTCCCACAAGGTTATCTTGTCAAATGGAATACTAAGGAAAAGAGGGAAGCAGTACACAAAAGAGACAGAGATCCAAACTTGGCAAACAAACATCATGGAGACAAAGGTAAGAACAAAACACCTTGTTAGTCACAGTAATTGACGGGTTAAAAATAAACTATGCAAGCTAGGGCTTTTCAGCTGGTAAGGATGTAAACCTGAGGTTCAAGGACATTGAGGAGTAGCTGATAAAACCCTGTCAGCTGAGGAGAGGAAGGCGGACAGGGAGGAACAAAGGAAGAATAGACAGAAGGGCATTTAAAAGAGGCCTTTGGCCATGAAACAGGGCCAGTGAACCTGTCTGGCTGAGCCTGGTGTCTGATCACTGCAGTCTCTCCTATCTTAAGAAATTATTTCTTAACTATCCAGGCAGGGGTACTGGGCAGAAGGGCTGTGCCAGTGCTCAAAGGATCTGTATGTGTGCATGTGAACCCCAAGGGTTGT
Organism: Urocolius indicus; assembly: GCA_013401255.1. NCBI lineage: Eukaryota > Metazoa > Chordata > Aves > Coliiformes > Coliidae > Urocolius > Urocolius indicus. Next base: position 18,046 of record WBNH01004167.1, on the reverse strand, counting down.
GTCTGTCTCTGCGTTAGTAACTTCCTGTCTCTGCTAGCCCAATGGGAAGGGCTTTGTTAAAGGAATATGAAGCATCAGAAGTTCACCAAGAGCAGTCACACTACTATTTCTGATCATTACTTTCCCAAGACCATTTCAGGGCCAGTGAAGCCTTGTGCTGCACATCTATGAAGCAATGTCCAAGGAATCACCTGTGAAACATTTAGAGACTTGGCAGCATCCCTCTCTTATTGACAGATGCAAGACCAAACACAGAGGTGCTGGCTGTAGAGAAATACAGTAGGCTTTATGTTCCTTAAGTATGGGACCATCTGTTGTCCATCTATAGGCCTGCCTGGCTTTTCATAAACCCTCCAAAGTCCAGAGTTCTGCAGGTAATAAGCCCCTTCCCTGTATGATACTGACTTCAGAGCAAATCAAAAGGTCCAGTCCTCCATCAAAAACCGGTAGCTCTCACTGCATTTCCAAGAGGGTAAGCAAGCTAGAAGACAACAACTGACCTTGGTGTTTGGGTAACAACAATTTTCACTGAGCAATCCAAACAATTTAGACCCTATTTCTCTCTCCAGGCAGGACACGTGCTTTGCATATTTTGCTTAGTGCAAGGATGGTTTCCAGGCATGAGCTCTGGCAGTTCCTCTTCTACAAAGAGAGGCTGTCAGAGGAATTTAGATGGCTAGGGACAAAAAGTAATCATCTTGTCCTCGTGAACTGCTAACTTTGGCAACTACCAAGACCATGGCTGAGACCGTTGTCCCTAAAATCATGGAATGGTTTAAAACAAAGTAAAACTTCACATACTCACCCTCCACCATTACACTTAACTAATGCTGGCAATTATGATTGGGAGATATACTTCTTAGTAACTCAGCAATTCTTATCAGTTTATATAATTGATGTTTGGTACAAAGATGTTTTTAAAAGTGTACTTCAAGACAAAAGTTCCATAGGAGGAAATACATTTTGGTTCGGATGTATGCAAGCTATTGACAGTATTACTTGTTGATTTGTTTAGTAAGTTAACACCAGAAGAGTGACTATTGACATAATTGTAGAGAGAGACAATTAAAAGGAAAAAAGGACATTAAATTATTAATTCAAAACATGAAAGGATTTCAGGTTTGTCTCACTGCTTTGGTAAATAATTGATAAGAAAGAACATGCTGGAAAGAAACTGAAAAAAAAGTTAGTGAAAGTGCAAAGGAACTCTGGAAACCTCGGACCTGTTTCTAAATTTACGTTCTGAAGAGCTGTATGGATACCATAGCACATACCTGATATTTGTGAGCAAAGATCGTCAACTCCTCAAGTGTTAAAGCTAACACAGCAATTAATCGTGCAGTAATTGTACTTCTGAAGATGTGACACAGTTGCAGTCTGTGTAACAAGAAAATGCAGTTCATTTCTGTCACGTTTCCAACCCATGAAATATATAAGATGACATTTTAAAAGCAGAGAGTAGTGCAATAAAGCATATGTTTTTAACACATTTTGAGAGTAATAACCATCAGATAAACACCAGAATAATCCTCCAAAACTAATACCATGTCCTCCACAATACTTGAAGGACCATACTCTGAGGAAATTTTCAGTTTGAAGGGGACTAACAAAAGAGTGACAAAAAATTATTAGTCCTAAAGAGACTTGAATAAATAGGCTTTTAAAAAAGAAAGCAACTGAAAAAGCAAGACAAGCATATATCCTCTGAAAGATTTCAGATATATTTAATCACTATTTGCATTAACATTCTAGCAACTGGCTTTGTGTGAAAGCTCTCAAAAAGAAAGGATGCTGCTTCAGATGCACAGCTACCTCAATTTCAAATGTTCAAAGTACAGCATATTCTTAAGTACAGAAAAAAATCAACAACCTAATCATGTACCACTGTGAAGCACTTACCAAAGTCTCCAGAATCGTCCCAGCAATCCCACTGAAATTGTTACTCTATGAGGAAGGTTTTGATGTAATATACTTCAGCTTGCAATGCTCCACCTTCTTTATCGGTGTCATGCTTTCGTTTTAAGGGAAGGCTCAGTGGAAGATATAATGCACAGGAGCAAGCAACAGCAGAATTATTCACCAATTAATAATGAAGGCAGGCATAGTAGCAGCAGGACACAGAAAATGACAGTTGAAGGTTATTTGTAAGAGAACAGCAATGCTTTTATATCGCTTGCTGTCAATATAGCACAGAAAGCATTAACAATACAGCCCTAATTTATGCAATCAACAGCACTATTAAAAAGCCAAAAGTATAAGAAAATGCTTACTGAAATAAATATTTTAATGTATCAGAAGGTAATGAAACAGCTCTAATGTCAACATCTAATTATATAATTCACTACAAGGTTGTTGAAAGATCGGTGATTTTACAATTAATAAGGTTTCTTATGAGGAAAGGCTTCAAAACCTGTAGCTCTTTAGCCTAGAAAAAGAGAATACTAAGAGGGGACCTCAGTAACACAAGTACTTAAAAGATGTGTGTCATGAGGATGGGGTGACACTTTTTTTTCTGTTGTCTGCATTGACAGGATTAGAGGTAATGGACATAAGCTGGAACACAAAAAGTTCCACTGAAACATAAGTTAAAACTTCCTTACTGTGAGGGTGACAGAGAGCTGGCACAGACTGCTCAGAGAGGTTGTAGAGTTGCCTTCTCTGGAGGTTTTCAGTACCTGTCTGGACACATTACTGTGTGACCCAATCTAGGTGGACCTGCTTTAGCAGGGGGGTTGGACTAGATGATCTCTAGAGATTCCTTCCGACCTCCACCATTCCATGATTCTACAATTCTATGATTTTGGCACCACACAAATTTTTCTTACTTTTCCTTTTTTTTTTCCTTTGGCAGCAGTGAAAAGTAATCTAGTTTTCTTCTGCAAAAAAACAAGCTGAGGTATTTTGAGTTTCTATACATATTCAAAAGCTCACAGTGCTATTTCCTGGTGATCAGGGATGCCTCTAAATCAAAACCTTTCAAGTGCCTTTTGAGTAGCGATTCCAGAGAAGCTAGACTAAAGAACCTAGTGCCCACACACTGGGCTTTCTCCACTCAGCCAGCTCCAGGCTTTTTCTCTCCTTGGAAACCAAATGGAGGAAAAGATGTACATAGGAATCTGTTCCCAACATGCAATCAGTGTGCTAGGACATACAAGTAGATAACCACCCAAAAAAAGCACAGCTAAAGTATTTCTGCAGCTTTTGCAAGAGCAGGAATAAGAAGTTCCAGATGCACTTTTGTCTCCAGTCACAGTAAGGCAAATACTGCAACTCTGTAAGGACCTATGAAGAGGTCCAGATAAATTATCAATCCAGGTAAGTTATTCTGCATTGGCAGAATTGGGAACAGAGATGAATTTTTGCAGCCTGCAACCTGGCCTCAGAGCTACTGCTCCTTCTGTCATGGAGATATCTTTTTGTACCTTGAATCTCATATATCTGCATTTGCATGAGTTTTCACTTGTGGGCTTAACTTCATACTGCAGCACCTAATGGCACTGTCTACCCTAAAATACATACTGCACACCAGCAATTCTTGATTTAGGAACAGACAGCTGCTCCATTTTCTTTCTCTCTTGCCTTGGTTATCCAATTGGTTCAATTAATAATGTAGCAAATGAACTGGAGAAGCTTAGACATTAAATGTTACTAGGATCATAAAATGATATCTACACAAAAATAAAACTTTTCTAAAGCCATAACACCTGTAATTTCCTACATCTCTCCACTACCCATCATGTCATCACACAACAACTAACCTTAAGTTGATAGTAAAATGTGATTAAGAGTTTAAATTATTGATGGCTATTGCAGTTTGATTTTTATTTGCTGAACCAAAGAGGTTATTCATGTCCTTGCTCAACCCTACTCAATGTAGAGTGCAGGTTTATCACCTGTGACACTTTTACTAGAACATAGCAAGCGCCAGGGACTTTTTATTTACGTCAAGAGGCACTATCAGGTTTTATAGCATGGAATTCAATGGCTGGAAGTATTCTTGGGTCATCTGTTCCTATCTGAAACTCAGAAAAGAGCTCAAGCAAATGCATAGATGATTTGCTGAGGGATATGGTTTTGTTTAGTGATGGGCCTGGTAGTGTTAAGTTAGTGGTAGAATTCAATGATCTTATAGGTTTTTTCCAACTGTGATGACTCTATGATACTATGATAAAAATATAGCTGGGTTTTGCAACACTATTGAGGCAAAGTGGATCAAATGGCAAAAAGGTGAAATACTTTGCTGAGTGCTAATCACCACCTTTCCCTAATCTAAATTCTCCCCTTAGCTAACCAGAGAGAACAAAATGCCAAACATTGTCCAAGAATAGACAGGATACTTAGCAATTAGAGAAGCTTAATTCAAATGTTACATGGAGATTCATTAAGAATATTTATGTCAAAGAAATCCTTCTGCATTTCTTTTGTTTCATCTATAGGCTGTTCATGCTGTTCCTGTTTCTGAGTAGGAACAGACACTGATGCAGTTATACATAGAAGTTCATTTAAGGTATGACTGTCCTTTTCTACTCTCTCTTATTACTTCCTATAAAGACCCACATTCCCTTTCTATCCAAACTGCAGAAATTCACCTTGAGCAGGGGTAACAGTTTATGCATCTCCTTATCCTTTTTATGTTGTGATTGATTTGGGATTTGTAACCACTGGGGAGAACAAAATCACTTCATCATATTTCCAGGTTAGATACTACATTTCTCAACAGCATTAGAAGAGAAGAAATCAATGAAAATTATGAAATGTGACTTTAGTACTTATCCTCAAAAGCACCTTGAATATCATTAGCAGAAGCACAACAAACCTGGGGAGAAATAAAGATAGTTATCTGCCATTTCAATTCTATGCCCTTTGTCTCATCTGGCTCCTTAAATGCCCAGATGTTCTCAGCAAAGGAGAGAAGTTACTTGTTTGTGTCTTTTACCATTTCCTAGCTCTGACTAAGAGGAACGTCTGTAGCTGCTGTTATATGGATGGCAGGTCAACAGTCTAGCAACAGGCACTCCAAAAAGCACTGATATGATAAAATGGAGGAAATTCTTCAAATCAAGTAAAAAAGAACAAGGATGGACTCCACATGCACTTCCATGCTCACCCTTTTTTACCAAAGAGAGGGAGTCCAACCTGAAGTGTAGGCATGTTAAGCTCCATTACAGTAGGATTTTAGCAACAAAAATATGGCAGAGGGTTTTGGTCTTCAAGAATCTTGGAAAAACCTACAGAGCCTTCCTTCTCTGTGGAAACAACTGCTCAAGAGGCACAGTTCTGTGAACAGACAACACTTTCTGGTTACTTATTTCTTCCCATATTCAGAACTGTCAGAGATAAAGTTTCATAAAAGATACTCAGCTCCAGTGAGTCTTACTCATTTTTAATGGAAAAATCTTGTAGAATGGCATATTTTTGGCTGTTCGCTCAAGTCACAAGGATTTAACTACCCATACCAATTTTGTTACTTTTAGCCATTTGCCTTTCCAAAGTACATTACAGAATATTCTATTAAGTTTACAATGACACTCTAAATAGTACACTAAAGAGAACATAACCTAGTACAAAATGGCAGCATTTTGGCTGTTACAGATATTTGAACTGTTCAAAATGGATTATTAACAGATTGCAAATCTATTAGAAGCACCTCTAGCTAGTCTCACTTAAAGAGGGCAGTCTTCTAGACAAATGTGTGACCTTGCCAAGATACAGGGACCTTGCAATATGAGCCTTGAAAGCAGGGTCTTGAGAGCAGAAAGCTGTGATCCTTCTCTCGTGTTACTTATCCTGATGTTTCGCAAGCATTTTAAATCCTTTTTAACAATTTAGATTCCTAAGTGCAGACACCTGTGCATTTACTTTACATATGAGAGTGCATTGAATTTGGAGAACACTGGGTGAAACCATTCTGATATGCATGTTATCCCACAAAGCTTTAAAAGTGCATTTTGGTGTGAAATATTAATAGATATGAACAGAACATTGACAGATTCTTTCTGTAAAAGCCTTAAAAATAAAACAAACCCACAAAAAATAATTATGCAATTTTTGTTTGTAACATTTTTGCAAGATTTAGAAAATGATCCTTAGTAATAAATGCTGTAAGTCACTGCTGCAAACTTCATTACTAAAACCTGCTAAACAGTATATATTTTTAAATTTTGAGTGGGTTTTTATGCATAATATTCATTTTCCTATTTCACATACACTGAGATTATACACATAAATCAAATCTCAGTGGTAAGGCTGAGAAAAAGACTTCCACAAATTTTGATTTAATCAAAATAAACTGCCCCAGTGAAGAAGTGCACCTGTTTTTACAGAGACATTTAACTAAAATATGCTGTCAAATTCATCTAATTATATTTGGTCAAAATAACTATGTATTTGTCATTATTTCTGTCTATTTTCTGGCAACTGGAAGTAATATGTAAATCTCATATATCTATTCAAATTTCACACCACTACATAATAATAATAAGCAGGCATCAGCAGTAGGCATATGATTATCCCCTCATAAAAGGTATACTTAATCAAATATTCAAATACAATATCTCAGGTAAAATGCTTTTAATCCTTAGAAATCACAGAATCAGATCCATGTGAAGTTCCTCTGGAGGTCCAAGTAAATCAGAACTGAACTACACATGGCATAGTATCTCAAAGAACACACATCAAAAACCTCTCAAGACTCTTTTTCTAGATTTTGAACTCTCAAGCTCATGTTTTCTATCTATTTGCAACTTCCTTTATTCCAGCTTATGTCCATTACCCTATTACTGCACATCTGAGAAGTCTGGATCTGTTTTCTCTACATTCTCCAGAGTTAAGCAGTTGGATACACCATTAAGATCTTCCAGTACCTTCTCATCCCAACCTCTCCTCATGCCTTATGTGCTCCAGCCACCTTGGTGACCTCTACTTTAACTTACCTTAGCACATTGTTTTTCTTTGTACTGATGAGCCTCAAACTGGACATTGCACTCCCTATGTAATCTCAAAAATGCTCACTAGACAGGAAAGACCTCTGCAGGGCCTGCTGGCCACTAATACAGTCCACGATGTCACTGGCCTCTTTTGCTGCCAGGGAACACTATTGACTCATATTGAACTTTTCAGCCTCCAGATCCTTTCAGCACTAGATGCAGCTAAAGACATTCTTATCAACATCCTACAACAGGATTTGCTAGGGAGTGGGCCAAAAGCATGAAGTCACACAATTGCATAGCCTTAGCTAACCAACAGATAAACTTACCTGCTTTTAGGACCATCCTGCCTATCGCAAATCCCTGACCAGGTGGCAGGTGAACCAAAGATAACTTGTCCAAATCATGTTGCTTTCTGATTCTGTTTTCCTGATGCCATAGAACAAAAAGGGACACAATTAATGAACCTCTTGGAGGTGATAAGAAAAGAATGCCAGGAGAATTTTCAGCTGGGAAGTATTACTGGAAATGCAGATCATCGAAGTGACAAGTAGGGTGCCCAGCTTTGCAAAAATTGAACTTCTGGCATCAGGTACTGAACTCTTACTCTAACAGCACAGAACAGATGCAGGCATAGACTAATTTCACTTTCTGATCTGCAGTGCCTGTTGGAAATAGCCCAAGTGCGCATGACACTTTTAAAACTGTGGGACTATCAAATACACTGGTATTTCTTATTAATTTTTCCTCAGCTCAGTCACTGTCTGGAGGAAGTTGAACTTGCATCCTTCTCAAGTCCTTCTGTATAATACCACGATTCCATGGTACATTTTGCAGGAACCAAGAATCTCTAGGATTCCAGTAATTGGAGAGTCAATACAAGCAAGAATCTGGAGGCAGAGAAACCAGTTTCTTAAATGCTGACAGACACTTGTTAAGTCTGTCCATGTAACCAGACAGCCACCTCTGCATTGCAACTGCCTCACCACAGCATCACCTACTCTATCTCATTTTTTTATAGACTCCCCATGACACTTTCCAGATGCAGTCCAAGCACACAGTAAATGCATGTCTTTTAAGGCGCTCTGTAGTGACAAGAGCTCATTGTGTGTTGACTCCTTACCTGCCAGAGGCTCTGTTGACAACTCCTGAGAAGACCTAATGAATGGAAATCAGAAGAACTTCCTGCTTATCAACCTGCCTAGCCCTGCCTGTTTCATAAGAAAACCAAGAAAGGAGTCACCTGGCAAACCACGCTTCACACTTTCATTGTCTTAGTGAGTCTTGTTTTAGCAAGCACCATACCCTGTATCTACAGTACCCTTTGCTTAAGGAATTGAGCTACAAGCATCTCAAATCAACTGTGTCATTCATCCCAGATCATAGAGTCACAGAATGGTTTGGATTGGAAGGGACCTTCAAGATTATTTTGTTTCAACCTCCTGGCCATGGGCAGAGACATCTTCCACTAGACCAGATTGCTCAGAGCCCCATCCAACCTGGCCTTGAATGCTGCCAGGGATGGAGCAGCAGCAACCTCTCTGGGCAACCTGTGCCNATGACATGGCCTTTAAAAGAAACAAAAATGCTGGAAATTATGAGGTATCCTGTTACCATCTGTTGCTTCTCTCCCTGGCTCTTCCCCAGGCATCTAGAATGAGCTAAAATAAAAAAGCTCTTCAGCCAGTGAGAAGTGTTTTGTTTCATAGTTTGCCAATCAAAAGTGTTGATATTGTTTTACAAGATGAAATATGACTTTATAAGTCTGGAATTGATGGCAGGTCTGATTTCCAGCATAAAGCTTGGATTATGCTGTCAGTGTTCTGCCAGGTTGGAACAGGGCTTTGCAGTTTCAAAGCACCCAGCTGTCGGATGTGCCCCATCCAGGGCACATGGCACAGGCCTTCAGTTGAGCTAATGTATTATTCTTCCGTGGAAGCTCAGGTCAAGATGAAAAATTGTGCTGACCATTCCCCTTTGAGGTGTTTTTTTGAAGGCTGTGCTGCATAAAGGAGCTGGTTTCAGACTGATGAGCTGGTTCTATTGGCTCCAACCAAAGCTAATGGGAACTTTAGTGCTTCAGGATGAAGTGTGGTGGTGTCTAGGCGATAATTTGTTGGGGATTGGGGAAATCCCATCTTATCTCAGGTCTTTAGGGGTAGCTCTAAGGCACAGCCTGCTGAAGAGTTGCTGGTTTTTGGTGTATGAAGAGGGACAGCAGTGTGGCCTTGCCTGCTGGCATTGCTGGCTTGGGTCTATGTGCTGGCCCCTCAAATATAAATCCTCTTTTTAAGATTGAGAGTAATCCAAAGAAGAAAACTGTCTTGGTGCTGCTCCTGCTGCTTGCAATGTCTGTCATAGAACAAGTAGGGAGGGACTGTGTGTCCTTATTTTACATAGGTACCATTCTTGCCCCTTTCAACGTGAAAGTGTAAGAGATGGACTCTTCAGAGTAATTCCTTTTTGAAATGTAACTTTAGTAATGCTTTGTACAACTTTCTGGCAGGAGGCTGCAGTGAGCTGGGGGTCAGTCTCTTCTCTCAAGTAATGAACGACAGGACAAGAGGAAATAGCCTCAAGTTGCCCCAGAGGAGGTTGAGGCTGGAGCTGAGGCAGAACTGTTTCCCTGAGAGGGGTGTCAGCCCCTGTGCCAGGCTGCCCAGGGAGCTGGGGGAGTGCCCAGCCCTGGAGGGATCCCAAAGCCGTGGAGCTGATGTGCTGAGGCCATGGGGTAGTGGTGGGCTGGGCAGGGTGAGGGGAGGGCTGGGACTTCACGAGCTTAAGGGACTTTTCCAACTAAAATGCCTGTACAGCTTCCAAAGTGTCAAGTTGGAAGCCTCTCTCTTGGCCCTCTGACACTAGCAGCAGACAGTAAGGACCACTCTGCATACGCCATGGTCTGGAGTAGAGATGCCCAAGTCCAGAGTGACTGGGGAAGAGCTGATTCCATGTGGAGCTGGTGCTCTGCTGGTGTGTGAATGGACTTTGAAGCGTGGCAGCCCCTCAGACAGGGAAATCCCTGCAGCATGACAAGTGTAAATCTGGCACTTCACCACGTGTGTACACACTCGCCCACGGATGCTCTGGCCTGTTTGTTTAGCAGGAGCCTCATCCTCAGGCTGCAGCCATCGCTCTAGAAAATGAATTACTTTGCAGAGCAAGGTTTGGAATGTGATTTGGGATCTGTTGAAAACATCATTATGGCTTTTCAATACCTAGATTTTGGTAAATGGAAGCTGATGTTTGAAGTGAGAAAAGAATTAGCTGGGAGATACAGCAGGAATGAGCTCCAAGCACACCTTTTCCCAGGCTTCTTTTCTCCATGTGGGGAAAGAGTTTCTTCCACTTCCATTCTGTGTTTTGTATCCAGTGTGGACTTTTCATCATCACGTAGTTAGGGAAGGGCTGGCTCTGCTGCAGAGCTCTGATACTGCTGCTGTTTGAGGGTATTTTGGGCATGCTGAGCTCTCAAACAGTCATCTGTTGGAATTGGGTCAAATTTAAGATCCAAAGGATTTGTCCCACAGTAAAAGTGGGTGTCACCACAGAGGCATGAGCACACAGGAGTCAGGCTGCTTCTGGATTCCCTTGGAGAATCTCCACTGGTTTCCCTGCACTGCCTGGGTAGGTCCTTGGCTTTTAGCTGCTTTTTAGGATGGAGTGCAAGCATCTGTTCTGGATGATATTAGTGGTAGGACCTGCTACTGGCATCATGCTGGGAGGCTCTGTCCCAACAAAGTGGGGGCACAGCCCTCCTCAAGTTGGCTGATGAGACGAGGAGCCCCAAGGGAGGATGATGCTACCAAAGGCACCACTTCTCCTGTGCTTCCTTCCAATCTCTGGTTCTGCTGAGATGTGGAGGCTTCTCAGTTATGTTCTTCTGGTTCAGGACTGCTCTGTGTCTCTGGTTATTTCTGTTTGGATCTCTCTCTGGTTCTGACCTCTTTGGAGCACATCTATTGTCACAGCTGTTTGCAGTAGCAGTCTGAAGGTGTCAGCAGGGTTTTACTCCCTCCTAAGGCCATGGTGGCTTTTTGAGGAGGGTTTAAGGGATTTTTTTGGTAGAGAAAACCCTTCTAAGGGGACAGTCTTGTGCTTTCTGGAGAAGGCAGAGAACCTCACATCTGTATAGTGAAATAGTTTCCTTGCTGGAGTTTGGCTGAGCATCAGCAAAGCACAGCAGTGTCCCGGGCTGGCTAGGGGTGCAAATCTCTGACCAGGGCAAACAGAATGCACTCTTCAGACCCTTGATATTTATATTCTGCTTCTTGGTGTTGCCTGTTACCTACTTATACCTTCAGCTGTTGCCACTCTAGGCAGTGCATTACCTCTCCTTTCCCCTCTTGGCTTGTTTGAGAGATTCCTGGGGCTGTCTTCTCCACTTGCAACCTGACTTTGCTGTATATCAAAGGTTTTGTCCTTACTTAGATTGGAGCTCATGTGCTAGGTACTGAGTTTGCAAGCTGGCACTTTTGCTTAAAAATAAAATAAACCTTTTTGTGCAATGAAGCAAAAAAAAAAAAAGACCCAGTATGGGAAGAATGAGCAAAACCAGAAAAACAACAGTTGAGACATGAAAGAATGGAAAAAAATTGTTAAAATCTAATGTTATATGGAAAAAACTCAGGTTGGCAACATGGTATAATTAGCCACTGGGTTACTGTTGGCAAGTTCCAGGGCTCTTGAAAGGAAGCCTAGCAACTGAGTGAACCATCCAGATGATGCAGTGGTTTCTCTGTGGATGTGTCTGGAAAATCTTTAGAGCTAAAATAAATAAATGAAGGAGCTGCACAAAAGGCATTTTTGAGGTTGGTTGTTCTGAGTCTGGGCTCTCTATCCAGAAGCCCACAGGGTTCTTAACATCATCTGGAAGCTTCCACAATGTTGAGAGAGGACATTTTTTTCTTTGGAAACTAGGAAAATCATATTCATGTATTTATAATCCTTGAAGATTGTGTAATAAGCTGGAGAGAAAGAGGATAATTTGGGGATTGAATGCGTGGAATGAGCTACCATCAGTATTCATTCCCAACCTCTGCTGCAGACTTTCTCCTAGCCCTTAGGTAAGTCCCTGTGTTTCCCATAGCCTGGGGGCTGATGTTGTCTCCTCATATGGAACCTGGCATTGAGGTGTTGCATTAACACAGGTGTAAGGATGATATGCCAACAAGACCTGTGTTTTCAAGCACTCAAGTGTTCTAAGACCCTGTTTTCATCCCTGTGCCTCAGGCTATGTTGGAGGTTGTAGTCTAGGAGTTTTCTGCTTGAAAAGTACATTTCCTCTTTGGGTGGTGTTTTCCTTTCTAGCAGCATTAGTGCCTCACACTGCAAAGCCAGGAGGCTGTGTAGATCTTTAGGTTTGGACACATCTCTTGGAGATATATGATGGGGTACCATGCAGACCACCACACTGTTACATTTGCCCCTCCCGGAACACTTGGAAATGTTAGATCTGTAAATGACATGTAAAGCAGGTAGAGGATCTCTTGGTCAGCCACACACATGCTTCAGTTTACTTAGGGGAAAAAGAAACACATTGGAAAGTAGAGGGATGGAAATGGAAGTGAGATGCTGGATCCTGAAGGTGGAAATCCTCCTGGGGTTTTGCATGCTATGCCTGTGCTGTGGGCAGGAACAGGAGGTGTCAGGTAAGCTGATATCAATCCCTTTTAGCTGGTTTTGGGATGCTGACGTTCAGCTCTTTTGCTGATGTAAGGAAGTAATTCCAGTGCCTTTTGTTGCCAAGTGCTCTGCCACAGGCTATGGGCTTAAGTGCATTCATCCACAAGGGTTTGGTTTGGTTTCCTGAAGTCTGCCAAGCCTGATACCCTGTATATTCCTTGTGATGCTCAAGCCTGCTGCTTTAGATCAACTGGAAAAAAGTTTGAAGGCCAAACCTTAGCCTTGCTGTGCTCAGGGAAAGGATCCCACTGGTCTGACCAATGTCTGGATGTCACCCAAAGGAGCTAGGCACTCTGTTTTCCTAATGAGGGTTGGGGATATGTGTTTGGGTGACCTTTTGTTCTCCTTAGGAAGCTGCAGCTTGCTGAAGACCTGCATGATCTGCCTGGCTTAAATACAGCTAAATCTTAATGTTAGCTTGGGATGACCCTGTGTGCCATTCCTGCCTGGATCAAGCTGTGCATCTGCAGCCAGGGAGATGCTAATTCTTTCAGAGTAAATAAAGTCATAAGTTTCTTTTTTCCTTGGCTCAGATTGAAGCAAACTGTTGGAAGCCCTTTTCTTTCCTTGCCTTTCTGCCTTTCACTGCTCTGACTTGCAAAGGACAGGGGAGTTTGCAGCACTGCTGGAAACGCTGTAGAAGTTGATGGGGGAAGCTCAGAGAGAGAGAAGCGAGGTCACTGAGGGGTCTGATGGAGTCCCTGCTTGAAGGGACTCTCAGGCAGTTTTAGTGGCCAGATTTAGTGTTTCATTTGCATGTCAGCTGGAGTTTCTATTTTTTGAGTATGGATATACAGGAAAGAGCTGTGCTTTGGCTGAGCTCATGTAACCTCACAGAGAGACTCTCTGGCCTCTTTTCCTCTACTGTGTTCCTCCCTCCACCCCCTTTTTTTTGTTCTTTCCAAGACAATACTTAAGTCAGAATTCTTTGCAGCTGAATTCCTGGAGATGACACTGCCATTTTCCCAGGAATCTCATCTACTTCTGCAGCATTTTTCACGGGGACTCTTTTTTTTTGGTGCAGCTCAGTCAGCTGCACCCCTCAAATATGAATTAAGCAGTGGGTTTGTCTGGTCTTTGAGGAGGCTCATCCTAGATGTGCTGGAATGGGATATTGACTCTGTGCACTCTTGTCTGCAGCAGGGTAGAGATTTGGTCCGAGGGCTGCAGTTCACCAGCTGAATAATGAATGTATTGTTTGTATGCCCTTATTTCCAACTTGCACCATTAAAAGTGAATAGAAAGGTCAAGGAGATGAGTCACTGTGAATACAAGTGTCATTCTGCTCAGGAGAAATGGGGTGGAGGGGAAAAAAGGGAGCTTCCAAGCTAGGTGTTTCAGCTGGTGCCAAATAGCTCTGTTTCAGTCTGCTTTCAGGGAGTTACAAGAGTAAATCTCAGCTGAGATCTGCTGAAGTGTTCAAGCACCTAAAAAGTTAGCAAGGGGCTGGAGCTGGGGTTTGGCAGTGGTAGCTGCCAGGGACTCTTGGAGCTGAGTCTGACTCTTGGGACTCAGGCAGCTGCTGATGTAGGTAGTGCACAGAAATTTGGACGATACCCTGGCAGTGCTGGGCTCATTGCTGCTGGTTAGTAAGCTCTTGTTCTCAGCTACTTTATACACCCAGTGGTACCCAGAACCTCCTCAAAATCAATGTGGAGATCCCTAATATTCATCCAGACTGCCTTCCTCTAACACTAGTAACCCTTTCTGTAGATGTTATGAAGGTGCTGTTGTGGGACAATACTACTTCTTGAAATGCTGGTGAGAAAATGTGTGTCCTTTGAGCAACGGGTGTCAGCAGGGTCCCAGGACCTTGCAGGGTGATGGGATGTGTAGGTCTGCAGGGTGCCTGGAGGTGAGCATGAGCCCATCCGCTGCCCTGAGCAAATGCCCAGCTGTAAATTAAGCTTTTCTTAATTTCCTGCCTGAAAGCTTCATTGGACAAGCCCCAGGCAGCTGGTTAACCACACTGGCAGAGCCCTGGAAATAGAAATGTGGCTCATGGGTTGCACGTGTGGAAAGGGTTGTGGTTAGCTGTGGATGGGTTAATGCCAAGTGGGTGGGATAGGAGGGAAACTTGGCCAGGATTTTCCTTTAATTGATACTGCTGGGGCAACTGCAATAAACCAGCAGTGATGTGGCCAGGAGGCCAGAGAACAGAAGCCAGTTCAGAAGTTGCTAATGCTTGTTCTTTTTATGGAGTAGAGATGAAGTCATGGGCTCCTGTACCAATGGGTTTCCTTTTTCATGTGGCTGAAACACCCTTTTCTGAGGTTATCAGTATTTTGGCTAATGGCTTATCACTGTCCTGGAGTGGATTTGAGGTGGTGTTATGCTGTGGCAGACACCCCTGCATACTGCCTAGCACTGCTTGGCTATTTTGGCAGAGTATGCACCCTGAGAGACAGTACACAGGAATATTTACATTTTTGATTTCTGGCCATTGGATTTTTGTGTTCTGAAGTCATTCCTCTGGTGGAAAACAGATAAAACAGATATTCCTCCAAAAAATCAACTAAAGCTTTAGAGTCTTGATTTATCCTCCTCAATCAAAATACACCTTCAGCAGAAAATTAAGCCAGCTATCTTTCTTGCCCATGTAATGCAAGATCACTTCCATAAACAACTTGCAAATGAATTTGCCAGTTTAGCTTTGATGCATGGTGGCTGAAAATTCAACACAAATTCCAGTGGACATCAAGTGGCTGGGAACTGGGACTCAGTGTGGCACGATGCTGACTGAGGGCTGTAGCAAGGCAGGGCTTGATGGCCTGTAGCTCATGCTTGTGGGCCCACAGTGCCTGGTTGGCTGGGTGAAGCACTGGGTTTATAACTCTTGTGTTGGTATTCATAGAATCATAGAATGGTAAGGGTTGGACCAGACCTCTAGAGGTCATCTAGTCCAACACCCTTGCAGAAGCAGGTTCACCTAGACCAGGTCACACAGGAACGTGTCCAGGCGAGTCTTGACGTCTCCAAGGAAGGAGCCTCCACAACCCTGCTGGGCAGCCTGTTCCAGGGCTCCATCTATTGCGTGGAAGTTAAAAATTTCTGCAGATAGATGAGGTGGGTGGTAGGTGTGTTTGGCTTCTGACAGTCAGGACACAGCTGCTGGCAGCAGGAGATGTGTGGGACTCCATGGGATCCACTCATCAGGAGAAGCCAGCCGCAGGGCAGGAACCATGCTGGACGTGCTCCTCGGAGGGTTTCCCCTAGAAAACACAAATCTATCCGTATCCCCTGAGTACAGCATCTGTTTCCTGACTGTAGGCTGCTCAGTGTCTCATCTTGGAAAGCTGTCGATTCCTTGAAGGATAAGGCCTGTTCGCCTGCAGCCCTGAGGCTGCAACTGCTTTTCTTGACGAGGCCAATGTTGTTTTTTCTCTCGAATCCATCGGGTATTCTGCTGTTTGTAACAGGGAGGGCCGAACACGAAGAATCCCCTCACTGTTTCTGTGCTCTAGAAGCGATGTGAGGCCGGGAGGAGGAAGCTGCTTTCATCCTGGTCGCTGCCTTTGGCACCCGCTGGCGAGTGCTCATGTAGGAAAAGCGCTCGGAATGTTCTGTCGCAGGGCTCTGCAGGGCTGGGGAGAGGCACACCATCACGTCTCGTACACTTCAGGAGAAAGTCCCTCTCTCTGCCTCTCTTTTTCAATGTTTAAATTAAAACAATCTGTCTTTCTGCAACTGTTGGATGCTTTCCCTGCTGACCTCAGGAGCTGGGGCTGGGAGGAGGAGCAACCAGACCTCAGCGCTTGGAACTGCCTCTGGCTTTTTTTGGGCTGGTTTTTCTTTTTTTTTTTTCAACTTGAGTCTTAGTTCCCTGCAGGATCCAAACCAGAAAAAAACAATCAGGGCCATATCTACTCTGGAAACATCTTTTCCCCCGCCCCGTCCCTCCAGTGCTCTGTAATTAAAGAGCTATATCAGGAAGCAGGGAGGCCTTTATGTGCTGGAGGCTATTGTCTCACAAGACTATGTATAGGAAAGGCAGCAGGCGTGCTTAGCCCTTCTGCCAGGGTGGGTACAGAGGGTTAAGTCCTCTGCTGTGTCTCATCATCTTTTTTCTTTTCCAACCACAGTCACATTCCCTCAGCAAGGCCTGACAGATGCTCCCAGTGAGCTGAGCAGGATCAGCCCTTTGCTCCTTAACCGGGAAAGCACAGCTCAGGAGCTTTGCCACCTTTGACAGCAGTGCCCAAGGATGCTGGATGTGGTGCTTTGGACCCAGCCTCAGCGCAGCCCTTGCCCCTTCATGGGCCAGGATTTTTGGTCTGACCCTTTGGTGCTTGCAGGCTGAGTTTTGTCTTGGCCCAGGGCCTTGTGCCTGGGCAGAGACAGAATTTTGTGCTTCTTGGCTGTGAATGTGGCTCTTGCGGCACTGCACTGTTGCAGGAGTCTGTCCACGTGGAGCTGTGGGTGGATACATGCCTGGGATCTGTCTCCTGTTGATCTTGGGAATTTACCTCACTAACTAGCATAGCATCATCAGGCCTAAGTCACAAAACCACCCTTCATCTCTTCTCCACCACTGCCTTTGACGTGCTGCCTTCACAGCTCACAGAACTGCTCTCTTTTTTTGGCAGTTTATGGAGCATTTTACAGTGCTGGTTGGGATTCAGCCTAGGAAAATGCAGTGTGATTCCTTGTGGCAACGGGGAATAGACTTGGATAACACCAAGCTAATTGAGATTGATTTTTTTTTTTTTTCCCCCTAAGAAATATGAACCAAGCACCAAAACTGGAGCTCGTTTTGGGTGTGGAAATGTCTGTAAAGAACTTTGGGTTCCTCATTTGAAGGTACTTAAAAATTCCCACCAATAAACTTAGCCACGGTCTGAAACTTTGAGAGGCAGATCAGTTAAAGATGTTCTTCACATTGAGAGTACCAGAGTCACCCAGTGTGCTTCCCTCCCTGCAGCTCCCTTCTCCAAAGCCTTGGCCAGACAAGCCGGGGCCCTCCTTGCCCTGGGGACGCTCATCCCAAATAACCAACAGCAGAGCTGCTAAAATGAGCACGATTCTTGCAAGCCTGGAAATAGCTGAGTCTCTGCTGGCCAATTTGTGGCCTGGGATTAAGCTTTTTTTTTTTAATGGATGATGCTGAAACATCTGCTTTTAGGGGATTGAAATCTGCCACATCTTTACTTTAGCTGGTGTGGCCTCTGAGGCACTTTGTCGCTGTTGTGACTTGAAGGGGTCAAGTTGGTTATTTGCCTGGTGGTGGCAGAATGCCCAACCTCAGAGGATCTTAAAGGAAACTTTAGGTGATGGAAAGGCTGAAAATGGGTATGGGAGATGAGGGAGAGCCTTTCCAAATCTGAAACGAATTCTCCTGCGTTGGGGACTGAAAGCTGCAGGTACACCCCAAGAAATGTGTTTGAGGGAACAGATCTGTTTCAATGCTTTGCTTTCCACTGGGCATTGCTTGGTTTTCT